>JAQJVL010001334.1:0-208684 GCA_035578905.1 Stictocephala bisonia
GTTGTCGCTGCCTCCCAAGGCAACAACAACAATCAGCAAGGTAACAATTAATGTTATGTGTTAATAATTAATACAAACATTTCATATCAAATTAATTATCAATCTTCATAAAGTAGTTTTATTCCATAACTATTTATAAGATTTATAGTACAGTTTTAATATTTGTGTTTTATATTTTCTATGTGATATTTTGCTATCTAAAAACTTCAACCTTAAATTTAACTTTTAATAAACTTCCACGTTAGTTAAATAAGCTCAATCATTTTGTAAGGTTTTACTAAAGACAAATCCCGAATCATAAAATGGCTTTATACTTTAATATGAAATAAATGTTTGAAATATATTGGGAATATATTAGATTCAGGATATTGAAAATTGGTATCAACATCGGTATTAATTATATCTATCACCATATAAAAATTATGGTAGTAGTGTTTTTTTTAGTGTCTTAAAAAAAAATCACAAGTCTAAAGTAAGTTAATATATATATATATATATATATATATATATATATATATAAAACATATATTCAGTCAGGTAACACATTAAAAAAATTAATGACACTTACAAATGTCCACCAAATGTTTATTCGTTTGAGCTTGAAATTAATTTTAGTTTAAAAAGATTGGTTATTATTTTTAATATTTCTTATAATTTAGTCTTTATTCCTTCATGAAAAATCGTTAAAGAAATACATTTTATGGAATAACAAAAATGTACACGTTAAGTACAAATATTTTTTAAAAGAATCAAGTAAACGCTTTATAGTGTATTACCAGTCCATAAAACATACTTAGCAACCAAAATTGCACCGTAAAAGAGTTTTACTTTTTAAGAGTAACGATTTTTTTAATTGATGATTGCAAATGAATGTTATCAAGGCTAAAAGCGCTGACTACATCAATTTAGTATTTAAATGTATATAAAAATAAATCATATTTCCTTTTTAGTAAGAGAGTAAATAACTAAATTATAACATGATTTTATGGATCAATTGATAATTGGAAAAACCAAAGAGCTTTTGAAGAATGTATTTAGCATGAATGATATACTATACAAAAATACTGCGGTTCTATATAAAACTAATTGCTAATACAATTTTTTTATTTTCAGCTGATCAGCAATTCCAGCAAAAGCAACAGGATCTGTTGCAGCTGTTTGTCAACTTGCAACAGCCCAGCTATGACCAACAACAGCAACAACAAGCCAGCAACTTCAACTTCCAGCAACAACAACAAAACTCTAACGTACGTATTAAATTTGAGAACAGATTTCAACATTATATTATGAATGTTAATAATCCAACTTTTAATGATTCTAAGCAATTTTTTTATTTTCCTCTTTTCAGTTTCAAAAATACGATGTATACAAGGCATCCTTATGATATACCATGGCTTCGATTAAAAATATATCATAACATTGTACGAGTAAGTGCGCCCATATATTTAATTTCATGAAAACGTGATAAAATGTCTTTTAAAATATTAATTTATCATTCTCTTCCGTGGATTAAAAGTAGGTTTCCGTTTATTTATCTGTAATATATAATGTACGGTCGATACATATATAATGTATGATTTACAATAAATCATGCGTTACATATTCACTTTGGAATGTATGTAATTTATTAATGGATCAAATTAAAAAACAAATAGATTAAAATGGAAAAAAATCGTGTATGTAGTTTTTAAAATATATCTAAATAGATATGAAATAGTAGATATCCGAACAGTAAACATGGTAGCATCCAAAGCATGGTAAATGGTCTGCGAACAGCGCATGTTTTCACTGTTATATGTTCTTAGTACAGTCTCTATTAGAACATATCAACAATGATGACCTCACATGCCACAGTATTTACATTGGTCCTGCTATTGTGTTTAATCAATTAATTGAGCTGTATTGATAAAAATATTCTTTACAGTTTAAGTGCTAGAGTAATCATCAGCTTAACCAACATTAGTTAAATTTGTTCAAACCATATTTAAAATAGTTTACCATCATTGGTTTAGTATGTTTTACACGTGATTGTACCTTACAGTTCACTGTCACTAGAAGGCAAGTGTGATAGGAGAAGTAAACATTATCTCTCCTCTATATGCCATATACTTTGGGTTTATGACCACGATATATATAGAACAAAAATATCCAGCGTAATGTTTAATGTTGACTCAAATAATACATAAGCCTAGTAGTGATCTATAAGCTGTCAAATAAAGTTCTTTAAATGTTGAACCACAAAATATAAAGTAACCAAACAGAATCCTTATTTATATAAACAAACGTGTATTCATATTTGTATCCTCGTATAGTCATCATGCATTTTAAAGTCAAATCAAAAATCAAATCTAAACGTTGGAACAAAATTAATTATTATTATAAACTTACTTAAAGATGTTTCCATAAGTTCATGTATAGATAAGAAACCACACGACCGTTACATTTTATATCTATGGTTAAAGGTCATGTTTAAAGGCTAATGAACTGTGTCGGTTATCAATGGTAGTAGTTAGGAACTAATGCACATATTAAAAACTACAATGTTTAACTACAGTTGGAGTATGTTACTTATTATTAGGGTAGTTATTGAATTATGAAATGTTCTTAGAGTAAAACTGTATGCATGTTAAAGCAATCAAAACAATTCGATTATACTTTGAAAAAATACACGATTAATATTTCTTTGATTCCTCAAAAATTATACGTTCTGATAAAATAACAAAATATTATAAGCATAAATATGAAATACTAATAAGAGCTTCAATAAGTTAAAATTAAATACAATACACAAACTTAATTCATGACGATTTTAGTGTTGTTTGTAATAACAATAAGAGAGTCCATAATTTCACAGAACCCCCATGCTGTGAAGCAGTTCCAGAACGCATACCAGCAGGGCTTCCTTCCCCGTGGACAGGTCTTCAACTACTACAACCCCAACCACCAACAACAGGCCATCCAGCTGTTTGATCTCTTCTACTTCGCCAAGGACTACAACACCTTCTACCAGGTGGGTCTACCTTACTGCACTAATTTTTAAAATGGAGTGTGCATTAAGTAAAAAATAGATAACAATATATGATCACAAAACTAATATACTGTTCAATAAGTAGTCTTTTAAATAGAATACTAAACTGTTTTGTCTGTGACAGGCTGCTTCCTGGGCCCGCAACAACGTCAACGAGGGTCAGTTTGCCTACGCTCTCAGTGTAGCCATCCTGAACCGTCCTGACACCCAAGGCATTGCCCTGCCTCCTCAGTCTGAGGTCTTCCCCAACCTGTACGTCAACGCTCAGGCTATTCAGCAGGCCCAGAACAACAAGCAACAAGGACAGAAGGAAGTAAGTCAAATATTAAAGTAATTTATCTTACTATCAAAATTTGCTCTAGGTTTAAGATCTGTCTATTCACAATATCAAATGTATTTCCTATAATTCTTAATTTCATCAATTATTGTATGTGCTAAGGAAAATTTAAAATCTTCTTATTCGGTTTTTCCAACACATATTAGATTATATTTTAACCTTGTACTATTACCTGATAACAAATGTATACAACATTGCTCAGGTAGGATCAAATTACTCATATCTCCTATAAGTTATAATTTCGAAGCATATGCATGAACAATTAGACAACTAATTAATTATACATTTTACACTTCACACACTTATAACTAACCTCACTGAATCGTTAAAGCAATATTATTAATCAAAAAAATTGTTTTCAGGCCAATGTACACTCCAACAACACCAACAACTTCTACTACAACTACCAACAGGAGCAACAGCAACAACAGCAGGAGGGTCAAGACTACCCCTTCAACAGCCAGGCTGAGAACCAGTACGACCGTGAGAACCAGGCCAACCAGTACCGCAAACAGTTCAACAACGAGAACACCGTCAGCTACTTCACTGAGGACGTCAACTTTAACCAGCAATTCGCCTACGAGCAGCTGAAGAACCCATCCTGGTTCAGTGGAGAGAAGTATCAACAACAACAGCAACAGAACGGAAACCAGAACAACGGTGAGAACTTCTACTACTACCTGCAGCAGACTCTGGCTCGCTACAACTTGGAGAGGTACTCCAACGGCCTGCCCGCTGTGACCCCCTTCCAGTTCAACAACAACATCCAGGTAACAATGCATTTTGATCAACTATTGTATCTATTTTGAATAAACAAAATATATTATTTTCAGTTCTTGATCACACTGTTTAATTTAACGTACTTTTACAATTAATTCACTTCCATTTTTCTTTACAGCAAGGATACAACCCTCAACTCCAGTACGCCAACGGCCAGGCTGTGCCCGCTCGCCCTAACAACTACAACGCCAACAACGCCAATGCCAACGCTAACCAGCAGTTCCAGAACATCGACCAGCGCATCGCTGATGCTGTGGACAGCCAGCAAGCTAAGGCTGTAAGTATAAATCTGTGTACTCATTACCCGATGTTCCAAATATTTCCAGACTGTAATTTTTTCGAAATAAAATCTTGCTCAGTAAAGACAAGGTTTGCATGCGTAGTTCAGAAAAAAGTATTTCATTGTATATATCTTCCCACAGGCTGACGGTTCCAAGGTCCAACTGAATGCTGAGAACGGAGTGCAGGTGTTGGGCAACATTGTCCAGAACAACCAGGACTCAGTCAACAACCAATACTATGGAGCCAACAATGGACAGTACGGTTACTTCGAGCAGTGCCGCCGAGTGGTTGGAAGCGTGGTTGACCCTGAGAACCAGAACAACGTAAGTAATTATTAAATTCATCTTAGTATTGTTACTAAATTTCAATTTGATATTATAGTAAACTGCATATATTTTTCTTTTTTTTGACTTATACATCAAAATTATATCTGAAATGCTATAGTTAGTATTTTATTCTGAACCATCGTAACGTTCATAAAGCAATGATTATTAAATCATAAATATCTTACTTCATGTAGTATTTTTAATATCCATTCAAATAGTTTTAAATATTAATTAGATTTCCATCTACAAAATATTAAAATTACATTCACTAACTAAAATCGTCAAAACCAAAAATGAAAAAATAATAAGCAAGTTTTATTGACTTTGATTACCTAATTATGTACACTAAAAGAGTTGGTGAGTTTGTGCACATATTTATTATAATGTATACGCATTATTAGTGGTAAGTGCAGAGGGATAAATATGGATTTTTGAAATTCAAACTAATTATAACTTTATTTTAAAATGTTTAAAATGACGTACCTCATTTGTAATTACATAACTAAATAACTCTAAAACATCATTTAAACATTTAAAACTCACTAAAAACATGGTTTTACATTTATAAAACTATTTCTATCCCCTTTTTTTATTTTTTAAAATGAATTATTCAAAGAGAGCATTCTTGATCGCACTACAGCGTGAATATTGTTTGACTTACAGAACGCTCCTTCCGCTGTGGAGAACGACAACACCGCCCCCAGGGACCCCGCCTTCTACCAGTGCGTCTCCCGTGTCGTCAACTACTTCCAAAACTTCAAGAACCAGCAGAAGCCCTACAACCAGGACCAGCTGAACTTCCAGGGAGTCAAGGTACAGAACGTCAAGACTGACAAGCTCGTCACCTTCTTTGACAACAACCAAGTTGACCTGTACAACGCCATCAACTACAAACAAGGCGAGCAGGCCCAGAACTACCAATACAAGGCTCAGCAACAACAGCTCAACAACAAGCCCTTCAACTACCAGATCCAAGTTGACAGTGACAAGGAGACCAACGCCATCGTCCGTGTCTTCATCGGCCCCAAGTACAACGCCCAGGGACAACGTAACAGTCTTGAACAGGCCAGACAGAACTTCGTCGAGATTGACCGATTCACCACCAACCGTAAGCATATTCCCAAACACAGTGTTATATATTTATTAATTGCCTCATGACTTTAAAAAAATTAATATCACGAAAGTATGCCATATTAGTATATATTATGATTTACTTTTACATAGTTAACAGTTTGAAAATATATTTTCAGTGAAGAACGGTCAAAACCAGATTCAGCGCAGTTCTCAGCAGTCTACCAGGTTCGTTCAGCAACAGCCCAGCACTCGTCAGCTGTTCAGCCAGGCTCAGAGTGGTCAAGCTTACTACCAGGTTAGTTTACACAACCCAATGTTTCCATGTATGTTCGTTTTCTAGAACCATATTTGCAAAACGTCCATTTACGTCACAACTGAGATTTATGTTTATATACTCTAATGACTATCGCACAAATACTATATCCATAATTATCCAAACAGGTCATAGTAATTAGATTGTTGGTAATATAAGTACAGTATAATGTAAGTTTTATTTTATATTCAATGGTGAGAAAATCAGCTGTGTGTATTATCTGCAATGTATTCTGAGTAACTTTAGACAGACTAGAGTAGTAGAATGGTATAGAGTAACTTAAGACTCTATAGGCATGAGCCAGTTAGATTTACAATATTTTGATTTATAATAAACCCTGGTCTCTCAATGATATTTACACATGTCACACCTTACGATAAATAATATCATTATTAGGTGATTTATTTTACAAAAAAGGTTACTCATATATTATATGTCAACTACTTATATTTCAAACTTAAACATTTACTCTCTTTATTTGCAGAACGCTAACCAGCAGCAGGCTACCTTCCCCCAGAACCTTATCCTGCCCAAGGGCTCCCAGAACGGCCAGGAGTACGTGCTGGCTGTGGCTGTTAACTCTTACCAGGGTAACTCTCAGTCCCAGAACCAACAGGAACAGCCTCAAGACAACAGGGCTCAGGGTTTCCCCTTTGACCGTGTCACACGTGAAGCCAACTTCCAGCAGGCTCAGAACATCCACTTCCAGACCGTTAAGGTCTTCAACAAGAACCAAAACGAAGTTAACAATGTTCAGCAGTAAATTGTCCTTATACGCAAACTGATGCAATAAATGACATTTTCATACAATTTGAGATTTTCATTTTCTAACCCTCTCCATCATCAAACATTAGCAATCGTAAATTTATATTTAATACACTAATTAACTTGAATTTTAAATTTTTAGTTACATTTTAAATTTATTTTTGTTTGTTTGTTTTAATTTAAATTATATTTATTTATATAGTTTTTAGTGACATAAACACCGCACCACTGTAAAACTTCCCATACCAAATCAACCTCATTATTTACCAAATATTTTCATTTATTTATCTGAATAAATAACATTTCTAACACATTCCAAACAATTAATATTTATGAATATTTAATGGAATTATGAGGAATCAGCTGTCACACGCCCGATGAGTGGCGACAAACATGAGCTCCCACTTTATGCGACCACTTCCAATTAGAGAGGGCGGAGCTAAAAGAAAACAACGGAAATGTCTTGTATGCCCTCATACTATGTGGAAGACACAACGTAAAGACACAGCTTATGAGTGCTCTAAATGTGAAATTGCACTTTGAATTCACCCATATTTTGAACAGTTTCATACAATGGAAAATGTTAATTTTGCTGTAAATTTATAATCATTGTTTATGTCATTTTTGTTAATAATACCATATTGTATCATAAATTAAAAGTATAACAGTTTGATAATAGTTTTAGAATTATTTTTTTCGTACTCTCTGGGGTCACTCTAATGGTAAATGCGGCACTCACTAACGTAATGGAATAATTGACGTCTTAAGACGTCAGCACTCCTCAACAGGTTAATTAATATACATATTAATGCATCTACATTTACACTATGCTTCACTTCTATTATTCTATATCTGATATAACTTTCATTTATACATTGGTTAATACCTACAACGTATTGTCATCTGAAGTGACCTAAACGAATAACGAGACATTGGTTTCAGATTTAACAAATTAACAAAACCTAACCTCTTTAAATAAATAAATAATAAATAAAGTATATAAATAAGGTCTTTATTAAGCAATAGTTCGTCAGTACAATGTCTGTTTTTTATGACAACTCTTTTCAGACTACTATTCAAATACATCATTAAATAAAAAAAATTAAAAAAACTTAAAAATAATAATCTACATAAACTTAACAAATATATATATATATATATATATATATATATATATATATATATATATATAAACAGGTCAATTAAGAACTTCCTTCATACTTTGTTTAAATTTTCTAAAGCTACAATTCTTTTTAAAGTGGGTGGCAAAGTATTGTACTTTTTTGACCAAAGTAACTAAAACCCTTTTCCCCCGTTTCCAGCTTTGTCTTTGGTAGGTGTAATAGGCCGTCCTGTCGGGTACTGTGCAAATTAATTTCATGCCTAAACATCCGGTTTTTTTTTAGGTATGTAGGTTTTCCTGTCTGGATAATTTTATATACCAGATTTACGGTTTGTAAACCGGATAAACCCATAATCGAGAACACTTTAGCGTTTAATCTATACTCGCTGATGTGGTCAAATTTCCCTAGATTATAAACGAATCTCAGCATTCTTTTCTTTAGCCGGGTAAGGATCAACAGATTTTCCTGAGTCACATAAAAAGCAAAAACTGGAAGAGGAAGCTGTATTGTGGGAAATATTGTTGAACGAACAATTTCCAGCTTGGAATGTTCCGGTAACAATCGTTCCCAATCTGTAAAGGGCCTTTAATCTGGTTGTAACTGTTTTACATATAACTTTACATGATTGGAAAATTCTAGTTGAGAGTCAATAGAGATGATACCGAGAAGCTTTAGAATATTGCTCGACTTCAAAGACTTCCCGTCCAAAAAGAAACACCGTTCAGCACAGCTATTCACTGATTGAACACTCGAAGATAACCTGTCTACAAGCAATACGGAATATTTATTAGAATTTAATAGTAAACCATGATCATACAACCATGTCCGTACACTCTCTAACTCAGTGTTGACATGATGGACATCTTCAGCTGTTTCTGAGGGTTTGAAAGAAATCAGAAGCTACTAATCATCCGCATAAGGATGCGCAGAACAGTGAATCTAATGATCTTTCAATTCTGTGGTGTATATAAGAAAGAGAATAGGTCCCAAGTAACTGCCTTGAGGAACACCCGCAAACCTAGGAAGTTCTGTCGATAAATGACCATTAACTTTGTGCCTTGCGTACGCCCAACCAAATGAAATGAAAACCATCTAACGGTGATATCATCAAACTGATAAAATCTCAGCTTTGTTAGCAACAAATAAAAATTCACTAATTCAAATGCCTGGGAGAAGTTGAGGGAAGTAATCACACTCCCTAAGCCCTTATCTTTAGCCAAGACAGTTTCATAAATAATATTAAGAAGCTCTGAGCAAGTACTAAAACCCTGTGTTTTAGGAAGTAATCCTTCAGATTCCAAATAGAATACTAGTTGCTCTGCCACAGTTTTTTTAGTATTTTGGAAATGATATAAAGGATTTAAATAGGTCGAAAGTCTGCAACTAAGGAAGTATTGAGGGTCTTTGGCAGATGGTTCACCACACTCTGCTTCCAACTACAAGGAAAGTTGCCAGTTTTCAATGATACATTGACCAGGTGAGTAATTACTCCAATACAAACGGGACTTGTTCCTATCACCATTTTAATGGATATTCCATCCACCCAAAATGCAGTACTTGTGATACTCTTCATCAACACTTTTACCTTGATAAAAGATTTTTTTAAATCCCATGTACACAATCCATGTACAATTTCTAAATGTGATATTCTGTTTTATTAGTAATTTCTCAACAAGACTCTAAACAAAAGTTAAAGATCATCTTATTTTACCAGGCAAAGTTAGGGCTAAGAGGCCCTCTCTAACACCTAACCTGGGAACCAACGGCTTAAGGGTTCCCAGGTTAGGAACCACCACCACCAGTGTCCGGGCAGGCGGTCTGCGTGCGAGGACGGGATCGTTCATACGGTCACCCATCCAAGAGACAGCTGTCGCCTCTCTTATTAATGCCTGGTCTTCTTTCTTCCTTTCAGCTGGAAGAGTGAATTCGGGTTGTTAAAAGAAACGGCAGTCCGGGCGTAAATAGTTGATTTATTTAATTTTGACTACACAAGGAATTAAGTTTTAGACAATGTTACAAGAAAAACTAATTTATAAATTTTGAATTAGAATGTAGACTAAATTTTTAAAGGGGGTTAGGACCCAGGTACCGCGACTATATTACGTGCCTCACTAGTCACTACCGAATGCTTGTGATGTGTCGAGTCGAGTTGACGAGTCGAGTCAACTTGAGTTAAGCCCTGACTCGACTCAACTCGAGTCATTTTAATTTAAACTCGAGTTGAACTATGAAATGGAATTGTACTGCTTGTTATTGTATGTGAAATGGTCGAAAAATAACTCATACGAAAGTTGAATAAAGTTTCCTACTCATTAATTGGCGAGTTGACTCGAGTCAAAAACCGAACTTACCCGAAGGTTAACGAGGACTTCCGACTCGTTGATCAGCGAGTTGACTCGACTCAAGGTTTAAGTTGAGTTGACTCATAATAATGCCCGAAGGTTATCGAGGACATCCGACTCACCAACCAGCGAGTTGACTCGACTCGAGATGTTAGGTGAGTTGACTCGGAGCAAAACGAGTCAAACCCAAACTCGCCTGATGTTTAGCGAGGACTTGGCGAATTAACGCGATTCGAGGTGTTGGTTGAGTTGACTCATGCTAAAAGAATCCCGTCTTGGCAGTAGCATCCAGAATAAATATAGTTGAGCAATTTAAGGTCACTTATTATTTAACTTCTCTATTAAATATGTTTCATTTTTTCCATTTAAATGTATTTTACTATTATATTTGTTTTGTTTGACCATTTACTTGATATATATTGCTTTTTGATATTTCACTGTCATATTTTTTAGCATTATAATTGTACCTATACTAAAATTCAATATTTAAAGTTTACAAATAGTTAATAAATTAGTTTACTCTTTATTCAATTATTTAAGTAAAACATGCTCAAGCTAGTTTATTATCTTAGTATTGATTTAGGTTTATCTATTTATACTTTTGTCTTATTTAAAGATTAGTTTAGCTTGCTTTTATTGATACTTTATTTAATTAGTTATTAAACTTGTTATTTTAGAATTGAGTAAACTGCATAATTTAGTACAATGTTTGTTTTGTTGACTCACATAACATAGAAAGTCAATTGAAATAGTTAATTACAAACAAGTATGTTGTTTTTAACTCATTCTTTACTCCAAGTCTACTCGAACCAGAAGATACTTTTACTAGCTTTCAACTGGCTAGACTCATCGGCGACGTCTGCAACTCTGTAATGCAAGCCGAGTCTAACTCGAGCCACAATGGCAACACGAGCTGCTGACTCGTCAGTGACTAACTAGTTGAGTGACTCGGTGAAAATGCAGGCCGAGTCGAGCGAGTCAAGATATACTCGACTCGTCACATAACTACCGAATGCCTTCACTACCACATTTTCGGCACTCTACGAGCGTCCCCCTCCACTCCACTTAGCAGCCGGTAAGTGCTGCCATCTGTGTATTGCCGTAAAGCACGACTTGGAACTAACCGAGGAATGTATGTAGGCTATTGCCCTAACGCCGGATGTTTCAACTAGACAATGCTGACATTTAGTCAGTGGTTTAGGTGTTTTCTGCGTACTAACCAATGACCGTTCCAGCTACAGTGCATAATTATTAACCTGTAGAAATATTGCAACACCACTGGTGAATTTCCTCGTAGTTCTATAAGGATCGATTAATAAAATATTGTGGCTGGCTGTTGAATAAAAGAATCCTTAGGTCTTACTGCTGACAAACATCCTATTATGTTGGATATTTATTATTTGAACGGGGTTTATGACTAAGACGTCACACTTGATGTTGCTTGACTCCTTTCAAGGCCACTGGATATTCTATGCCATATGACCATTTTTAAACAATTTATTTTAGCTTCCCAAATATATTAATTTTAAAATGTTAAAATGGCTGTACCTCAAAGTTCTTTTAAGTCAATGTTCATGGTACATCTAATCTTAAAAGTTTTATAACACGACTTTTTACTTTCAAAACATTTTTAAAATGATAAACTATTTATTTTATCAACGTAAAGGGCCAAATAAATCAAAGCTAATTTATCAATAGATATCATAAATCAGTACTTAGAAACCACATTTGATCTTGTTTTACAAACAAATTATTATGATTAATATAAATCATGAAATAAAACACTTGATGTTCAGATTGCCTTCACTAAATATTTCATCCATTTTTAATTTCAAATAAACCTTTGTCTAAACTCTACTGTATTAAAAAAAAAGTATAGTTTAGGGTTGGTAATACATTTATTTAATTCATATTGTTAATATGATAATTCAGTCACATTTTATATTTACTTGCTTTATTAATGAGTAGTCTTATATAAATTTGTTACAAAACTATAAAACTATAATTTTTTTTAGAGTTTGAAAATATTTTGAAATAATTTATTTATACTATTTAAATGGTTTTAAAAGGCAGTGAATTAACAATTTGAATTTCTAAATGCAAGAAATGTTGAACACGTAAATATTTTTTTATTCTGAAGCTATTACAAGAGGTGGTGTATATATATATATATATATATATATATATATATATATATATATATATATATATATATATATATTACTTGTTCAGTTATTGTATTTTTTCTGTTGTTCTTACTTACTCATAGTGTTTAAAGCTCTAACAACTTTGAAGAGCTGTACATAAGGGAAGTGTACATAGTAAACTCAATTAGCTGTATACATTGGATGCAGGATATCTTTTACAACACTAAATTAACTCATTACCACTTGAATAAATATTTCATCAGTAAATCCCGATCCTTAAAGTATCCAGTACTGACTAAAATATGTATAACGATAGCAAACATAACATTTTTTTCTTTTTTTCAATAAACTCTGACTGGTGGAAAGATAACAATCAAAACAACTTATAGATCGAAGCAACTGGTAAATCTATGGAGAATCATGTTTAACAGGTAAGGTTAAAATAAAAAATGTTACCAACACCACAATAATTATAAGGTTGAGTGAATAAAGTTTGCTGTTAGGTGAACAATTGCTAAAATACATCCAACAGTCTATTATGCAACGTTTAAATATAGGAATGCCTTATCTATTTATGAAACTGCCTTTGAATAAATGCATCGACATTTTGGCATACCTTCTAATAACAATACATATGCCTACTTACCTACTTACTGCAATGGCCATTTGTATCCCAGATTGTTCTTAGCCTCAGCCATATATTCTGTTCTATCCTGTGCCTAGTCTTCATTTTTTCCCAGCACCCTCAAGTCCCGTTGCATCTGATCTTACCATTTTAGTTTTGGCCTATCTAGTGGCCTTCTCTCTTCTGGGTTATTCCTTACTATCTTTTTAGTGGAATTTTATTCCCCTCTTCTTAGGATATAACCAGCCCACCGGAGACGTCTGACTTTTGCTTCAGCTTTTATATCTGGACACGATATAACACATCCTCTACTGATGAAACTTCTTTTGACTAATTTGACTAAGTGACAAAAAAGATGAAATTATGATCTCAAAGATCATAATTTCATCTTTGTAGAAATTTCTTATTTCATGGTTATGTTTAAATTCCTATATTCTAAACATGGACCATATATTTTTCTTAGGTCTTTATTCTCAAAATTCCAAATAACAATACATAATTTTTTTTTTAAGTTTTCATTGAAATACATTTGATATTAAATATTTTCTAGCTGCCACTATATTCACTCTTTATTAACTTTCAAGATGGATATAGTAACTATTTAAATATACGTTCATGTGACTTATCGTTTTGTAGGAAGTTTACTAAAAGATTATAGTTTTTGTAACTTACATGTTTGATTTTTTTAAATCAAGATATTATAGTGTTTATCTCAAGTTCATACAAATTTTGTAGTCCGCTATTTTGAATAAATATTAAAAACTAAATATTTGCTTTTTCTAGAACTTAAAAATATTGTACTATATAACAAACATTTGTATTTCAATATTTTGTGATTCAAATCTAGAGTATTCAGTTTAACAATATTTCTGACGAAAAATCAGTTACACAAGACGACTCAGCCTGTATATTTAATTAATTCAATTTGTGTTTGCCTGGTTTTGTCTTGTTGACTAGCCTGTTGTGTCTTTAATGTGATTAATTTCAACCCACACTACCTCAAAGCATATAATATATCAAATTCGTACCTAAACAATAATAATGTATGTAATTAAATCTGTACTATAAAGGAAGCAAGTAAGTTTTAAATTACTTGAAACTAAATTGCCTATTTGTGGAGAAAGATTAATTTAATGTCAATGTTTTAAAATGATCGTTACAAGCAATAATAAATTAAATACAGAAGTATTTCGTCAATTTATACAGAAAAAAGTCTAAAATATATGAGGTAATGTCGTGACAGATTACAGGTATTAAACAGAGGTATTAATTTTAGTGTCAAAACACAAGATTTTAAAAATTGTTTTGAAGGTTTAATTCTGGGAATACTAGGAATATTTTTAAAATGTATTAAATATTGCAGGTGATATATACTATGAGATTTGTATATACCATCAAGATCATTATATAATTTTTTTTAACATTGCAACCAACAAGAAAACCAACTGAATTTTGTTTCTTTTCATGGTCGATTACTTACGTTAGGAATAATCATGACCATATTAAAAGTATGCTTTAAGAGTTTATTGCTACACTGACTTAAAATGTTCAGCCTTAGTAAAATAGAATTATGACAAAATTTTTGAAAACCATTTAATCACCAATTAAATTGGTTCCCTTATCCAATTGTTTACCTCACACCCAAGTTAGTACATCGGTTAAATAATACCAGCGATTTCTATTAGAGGGTTGCAACGTAGATAAGATAATATCGTAAAGCAACATCGACCGTGGCTGTTCTTTGGACGAGTGACTGGTGAGTGATCCCGTCCTTTCTGCAGCCTGCCCGTCCACCCTACTGGTAGTTATATTACGCCATTGGTTTCCAGGTTATGTGTTAAGTGGTTCTTTCGGATCTAACTTCCTCTGGTACAGACAGCCCAATCTAAAGAGTGACCTTGAGAAGAGATGTATAGTGCAAGGCAGTGTGGGGGTATTTTTCTGAACGTATTTTCTTATTGATCAGGTGATTGAAAACTAGTACAAAATTTAGTTACCAGTCTATTTCTAAATTATGTTACTGGTTCATCTGTATGGTCTAAATTTTATTGATTGGGCCTTGACAACATTACATATAAATTTTATTGATTTTTAATAATGCAGGACTAACATTTAAAAATTACTAAGTTGATATGCATCTTATTAATTTGTGAATATCGATAACTGTTATGCTGTAGCTATATTATTTTTATTGTTGTATAATGTTATATTGTATATTTACGAAATTTATTCAATGAGTTAAAAAAAAGTTAAAATCTAAATGCAGTGGTGAAGTACGTCAACTTCCAGTCAAAGTCGAGAAGTTTGTCTAATGTGGAAAATTTCATGAGAGAAGATTTTTTTATAGAAAAAATTTATTTTATTTAGTTTTTTTAGTATAATTAAAACTCTTCCTGTGTCCCCTAAAATAGTTAAACAAATAAATAAATAAATAAAGCATATAAACGAATAACATTCCGATTTCACGTTTTAAAAATATAATAAAAGTGTTTTTGAACGTTTTTTTAGATATGAAATGTTGTTAATAAGTTTATATCTGAAGAAAAAGTTGTTTTGAACCATCAAAACAAGGTTACGTGGTCATGGTGGTATTGTACTTCCCACCCGCCCGTAAACGTAGAGTAGTGACAGCCCAGCCCACTTGTTACGTTCTGTGAATAAACTTTTACTCTTAACAAGAACAAAAACTAGCGTTTTGGATAGATTAGGTAATAATAATAAATAGGTTTATTGCTTAAAACAATATATAATTGTATGGCAATCGTCATAGTTAATATTTATAGCTAAAATTTTCCATTCATACTAACATGAAAATCTCATTCAAACATACAATTTATTTTTCATACAGGCTCCCTTTTATTCGGATTATCCCAGTCTAGCCCCTAGTCAGTCAGCCAATTAGATCCCCCATTCATGTGCCATGAACTCGTCGGTACTGTAGAAAGCGTTATCAATAAGAAACGTTTTCAGACGAGTTTTGAATACCTCGGGCATTGTGGCACTTTTGATTGCGTTAGGCAACCTGTTGACAAAATGAACTCCAGCCTGGGAAGGCAGTCATTCATGGACCACCATTCTGTGTCTCCCAGTTCGGTAGTCCTCCCAGTTGGGTATGAGAGGTAGGTCGCTACCTCTTACATGTTGGCATTTGGTCCTGAAGAACATGCACGTTTATAAAATATAGAGACAAGGAAGTGTCAGCAGTTTTAGTTGTTTAAACGTTTCTTTGCACGACTCTCTGGGATTTAACTTTGCAATTATTCGAATTGCTTTTTTTTGAAGGACAAAAATTCTTGTCAAAAGAGAGTTTGAGCAAGCCCCCACAAAACTATCCCGTAGGAAAGATGCGGGTAGATTACTCCATAGGTCATGTTTATTGACCTAAACGCTATTGAATTATATGTTTTATTGTTTAAAAAATACAAACAAAGGATAAAAACTAAAATACAGAGAGAAATTACACAAAGAGTTGTGCTTCTTTAAGCTTCGTTTGTCCATTCCTCTCATACACGAACTGTACTGTTATACCACTATATTAGTATTAGTTGTAAGAACTCTTTAGTTGTAGTTAATTTATTACTCTTTGGATGTGAAAATGAAACAGTAGCATATGTTGAGAACAGTAACTACAGTTTAGATTGAGCACGCTTAGGCTGGGTGAACTGTAAAATAAGACCCGCTTTAACTTTTTTTTATTTTTTCATAAAACCTCCACTCGTCCTACACATTATAGTGTTTAAACATTGTCCTCTGCACCCCTTATTTTAAAAACATATACTCGCCCAATTGATATTGCTTACATTCCGACTAGGTACTAGGAAATCTCAGTTTTCTTAAGGAAGTCTGGAAATATTTATAAATTTGGAAATGTTCTAGATATCGAAAGCAATGCTTTTTTATCATCAGATAGTTGTCACATGATCAGTTCTACCCTATCTGAAGACATCTTCCTCACACTCTTTCGACGTCAAACAAGAAAGTGTAAACCACCTTAATACAAGTATGAGGTGTTGGTTGGTGGGTCTTAGGTGCTCACACACTTTCAGCTTTAGTGGAAATTTGTGTACTACGAATTTATCACAGTCACTCCAATTTTAACCATCTATCGATCAAACATAAACGTTTATTATCAATGTCACATAGTAAATTGTCCATCCAGATTCCACACGTTTTGAATATATTATTTGAACTATTTTAAGGATTATTTAAATCATTTTTGTGATCAAAGTATTGCCTAATATGTTATCTAAACGTGATATAGTAAAACATTTGTAGGAAATATATGTATTTGTAATTAATACTGTATTTTGAAATTAAATATTTAAGATTAATATTTTAATTTATTAGTTAACTTATATACATGCTTTATATACCAAATTTTAAATTGATAATGGCATATTTATCAGCGTTGAGTCAGCTCAAAAAGTGATAGTAAAGACGTGATTGTAATTTCATCGTTAACGATATTAAAATAAATTACGTTTTATATATAAAATATAAATTAAAAGTGTATCCATGATTTTGATACTATATGTTCGGAGAATTCAATTGTTTCTTTGTAATAAAGGAAAGGAATAGAATATAAAAAACTATAATTTTAAAGAAACTGTCATTTTTCATTGGTATGCGTATAGAATCTAAACTAATTTAAATTTAATGCTACATTTTACTACAAACAAATTACTGATCATGGAGACGAATCTACTACCCAGACACATAATCTGGTTATTTGCGTATATTCAAAAGTAATAATCTTGATAGTAATTTAATCTAAACACGGGTTTTCTTACCATTTCCAATAGTTTGATGGCAGTTGTAAAAGTGTTGTAAAAGGATGAGGTAACAAGTACATAAGAACTTAATATTTTTTAATAAATTGTCATTTATTGCATCAGTTTGCTATAAGGACAATTCACTGCTCAACATTGTTAACATCGTGCTGGTTCTTGTTGAAGACCTTGATGGTCTGGAAGTGGATGTTCTGAGCCTGCTGGAAGTTGGCTTCGCGTGTGACACGGTCGAAGGGGAAACCTTGAGCCCTGTTGTCTTGAGGCTGTTCCTGTTGGTTCTGGGACTGAGAGTTACCCTGGTAGGAGTTAACAGCCACAGCCATCACATATTCCTGGCCGTTCTGGGAGCCCTTGGGTAGCATCAGGTTCTGGGGGAAGGTAGCCTGCTGCTGGTTAATGTTCTGCAAAGAAGAAAATCAAACGTCTTTAGTTTCATTTGCTATTAAAATAACCAACAAAAGCCGGCATTAATATTATTGCATAAATAATATATGAAGTGGACTTTTTTGGATAAATTAGGATTATAATGCAAAAACAATCTTCAATTTAAGGATAATGTTCCCAAACATTTCTCTGATATAATTTTTGATTAATTTAAATGAAAAAATTAAGATTTAAATAAATAATTAATGAACAAAATACCACAAAGTCAACAGAATTTTTAATGCATAAATAAATAATTTAAGATATTTTGGAGGTGTGTTATATGTGGGATGTTATAATTATGGAGTAAAAAATATCAGTTATCTGAAGTTATCTAATTTTTGAAATCCAAAATATTTGGTTCAAAACTATATTACTATCTGTATTACAGTTTAATTAATACTGAACAATTATAGAAATAAAATCTATAGTTGTATAGTATCCTTTATGCAAGTGCTATTAATGTTTGCATAAACGTCTTCACCACACAATCCAAAAAATCATAACCTACATATCGTCTTGGTGTTGATTATTGAGTGATTGTCAAATAAGTACGGTATAGTAAACTAAGAAATGTTCACATATCAAATCTTAACGTCTTACATTTACATGCTGCTGAGTAAATGAACTTACTCGTATATTCAGAAAATTATGGTTTACCAACCTGGTTGTAGTAGTAAGCTTGACCACTCTGAGCCTGAGTGAACAGCTGATAAGTGCTGGGCTGTTGCTGAACGAACCTCGTAGACTGCTGTGAGCTGCGCTGGATCTGGTTTTGACCGCTCTTCACTGAAAATGTATTTATATGGAATTAAATATGTTTATCACATCATAAACAAACCTATAAAACCATATCTAAACAAGCAGTATGCAATATGCATTTCCTAATTAATTTTAATATTTTTATTGGTATTTTAACCTATGTACTCCATCACCCATCCCTCCACTCTAATCCACTGGAGACTGTCTATTTTAGTTGTTTTGTTGTAACCTTTGAAAAAAGGATTATAAGTTCTGGTTTGGGCATATAGAAAAGTTATTAAAAAGTTGTACACTACATAGCATTTTATTAAAATACAATTCCAACGAATACTTACGGTTGACGGTGAATCGGTCAATCTCGACAAAGTTCTGCCTGGCCTGTTCAAGACTGTTACGTTGTCCCTGGGCGTTGTACTTGGGGCCGATGAAGACACGGACGATGGCGTTGGTCTCCTTGTCACTGTCAACTTGGATCTGGTAGTTGAAGGGCTTGTTGTTGAGCTGTTGTTGCATAGCCTTGTATTGGTAGTTCTGGGCCTGCTCGCCTTGTTTGTAGTTGATGGCGTTGTACAGGTCAACTTGGTTGTTGTCAAAGAAGGTGACGAGCTTGTCGGTCTTGACGTTCTGTACCTTGACTCCCTGGAAGTTCAGCTGGTCCTGGTTGTAGGGCTTCTGCTGGTTCTTGAAGTTCTGGAAGTAGTTGACGACACGGGAGATGCACTGGTAGAAGGCGGGGTCCCTGGGGGCGGTGTTGTCGTTTTCCATAGCGGAGGGAGCGTTCTGTAAGTAAACAAATAGTACCATTACATGGGAAACACGGTAATGTTTATGAGTTGATAGGAGTAAATATAATTACAAGAAAGTGACAAACACGGTAATGTTTATGAGTTGATAGGAGTAAAATAATTACAAGAAAGTGACATTTATTTAAAGAATGTATCATAGTGTCGATGGTAGAGTTCTATATGCTTAGATACAAATTTTTAAAGACTTTTTAGCCTTACACCACATATAGAGTATAGTGCCAATACTCGATTTATCAATTTCGCCTGCAGTACAATATAAGATAACATGACAAATAATAACTTACGTTGTTCTGGTTCTCAGGGTCGACCATGCTTCCAACCACTCGGCGGCACTGCTCGAAGTAACCGTACTGTCCATTGTTGGCTCCATAGTATTGGTTGTTGACTGAGTTCTGGTTGTTCTGAACAATGTTACCCAACATCTGCATTCCGTTCTCAGCGTTCATTTGGATCTTGGAACCATCAGCCTACCAAAAAGCATATAGAATGGAATATTGTTTATTCACTAGTAAGCATTTCTTTTGTAAAGATATTATTTTGATCAAAATTATTGTGTTTAGTAAGATTAGAATGTATTTAGCAACGTTTGGTAATAAGTGTACAGCTTTCCACTTACAGCCATAGCTTGCTGGCTGTCCACGGCATCGGCGATGCGATGGTCCATGTTCTGGAACTGCTGGTTAGCGTTGGCATTGGCGTTGTTGGCGTTGTAGTTGTTAGGGCGAGCTGGCATAGCCTGGCCGTTGGCGTGCTGGAGTTGAGGGTTGTATCCTTGCTGTAACGAAAAATTAAAATGAGTGAGTTAAGTTAAACAGTGTGATCAAGAATATGAAATATAACAAGATTGTACAATATTTGTTTATTACAAAAAGGTACAACAGTTAATCAAAACGATTCGTTACCTGAATGTTGTGGTTGAACTGGAAGGGGGTCACAGCGGGCAGGCCATTGGCGTACCTCTCCATGTTGTAGCGAGCCAGAGTCTGCTGCATGTAGTAGTAGAAGTTCTCACCGTTGTTCTGGTTTCCATTCTGTTGCTGTTGTTGTTGATACTTCTCTCCACCGAACCAGGAGGGGTTCTTCAGCTGCTCGAAGGCGAATTGCTGGTTGAAGTTGACGTCCTCAGTGAAGTAGCTGACCATGTTCTCATTGTTGAAATGTTTGCGGTACTGGTTAGCCTGGTTCTCCCGGTCGTACATGTTCTCAGCCTGGCTGTTGAAGGGGTAGTCTTGACCCTCCTGCTGTTGTTGCTGTTGCTCCTGCTGGTAGTTGTAGTAGAAGTTGTTGGTGTTGTTGGAGTGCATGGTGGCCTGAAAGTGAATGTTGTCTTTAATAAATATTGCTTAATCTTTTTGTAAATTTAGTCGTAGGTTTGCAATTGTGGCAAGTGTTTTAGCAAAGACAATTTGTCTTATGAATAACGTCTATCTGTCCGTGACTACAAAAAGTTAGAAATTTTAGATATGATTAAATAAAATTCACCTACACTAGATTTAGTTTTGTTTTAAATTATTGTTAAATTGTCAAAATGTCATTTATTATTTAACACCATTCAAACATACAACTGAGAAATTTCTGTTCTGAACTTAGAAAAAACGGTAGATAACGAAAACTATGACCTGGCATAAGTAGTTAAATTAAAACTACATATGAATTTAGTGGTTATGTATGGAGAGTTTCATTCAAAGTTGATCCAACTTGGTAATATTCATTAGACTTTCATATTTGACTTACTTCCTTGTGCCCTTGTTGCTTGTGGTTCTGAGCCTGCTGAATAGCCTGAGCGTTGACGTACATGTGGGGGAAGACCTCAGAATGAGGAGGCAGGGCAATGCCTTGGGTGTCAGGACGGTTCAGGATGGCTACACTGAGAGCATAGGCAAACTGACCCTCGTTGACGTTGTTGCGAGCCCAGCAAGCAGCCTGTCACAGACAAAACGGAGTTTAGTGTATTAATTAATACTATAGAAGTAAAAATAGTTTTTATTGTATTTATTTTACTTAATACACATTATGTGCTGTATTTTGAACCAATACATATTTCGTTGTCAACATTAGTGGTATAAGATAGACCAACCTGGTAGAAGGTGCTGTAGTCCTTGGCGAAGTAGAAGAGATCAAACAGCTGGATGGCCTGTTGTTGGTGGTTGGGGTTGTAGTAGTTGAAGACCTGTCCACGGGGGAGGAAGCCCTGCTGGTATGCGTTCTGGAACTGCTTCACAGCATGGGGGTTCTGTAAAATAACACATTATTAGTTTGTTACTTTGTGAATACTAATATGATCATTTGACAAAAAAAAAAAAATAAAGGCTGACTTTAATAAGTCTTCGTAATAACTTGCATAATAATAACTTATGTACTTCTTAATTTGTACTGATGTAACTGAATATAAATTGTTTACATAGCAACACTCATGTTTATATATAGTAATGTTGCCCTGTCTGACTCACTTATTGATTTATTCCTCTATCTTTGACTATTAAATACCTTGCTGAGCTTAAATTTGTTGTAACACTTCTTAATGTCTAGCCTATTTAGTTGGTAATATTAGAATAGTCTAGTTAGACTTTATAGGATAAAATAGAATAGGCTATTCAGTAATCCTAAAGAAAATTTCGTTTTGGTCGATTTCATCTTAAATATATTTCGACAGATTTCATATGTATAGTAAGAGTAGAAATTGAAATTATCGAACATGGCTTAAGAATTTAATACAAAACTTTCACTAATTTTGAAATATTTGCATTTGCTGACTGAAATACAAAATCGAGGATTGTATTTTCTATTGACTAGAACAAAAAGACAGTCTTTTGAGAAAATGTATGTACTTTGTAGGTCAATAGTGTTAATTTATGTATTTAGTTTCTTATTATATATTTAAATAATTTGTATGCAATCTCAATTCAAATCTAGTTTTCTGACGAGTTATTTATTAAAGGATCAGTCATGTAATAAATGTTTGTCATACTGGATTTATATTTTTAACGCCTATGCATCATAGTATAAGTAGTGTAACAGAATATAACAATGAAATACCGTTGTAAGTGCACCAACATTGTAAGGTATAGAAGTCACAACTAACAGTATATCCTAAAAGGTATAGAAGTCACAACTAACAGTATATCCTAAAAGGTATAGAAGTCACAACTAACAGTATATCCTAAAAGGTATAGAAGTCACAACTAACAATATATCCTAAAAGGTATAGAAGTCACAACTAACAATATATCCTAAAAGGTATAGAAGTCACAACTAACAGTATATCCTAAAAGGTATAGAAGTCACAACTAACAATATATCCTAAAAGGTATAGAAGTCACAACTAACAGTATATCCTAAAAGGTATAGAAGTCACAACTAACAGTATATCCTAAAAGGTATAGAAGTCACAACTAACAGTATATCCTAAAAGGTATAGAAGTCACAACTAACAGTATATCCTAAAAGGTATAGAAGTCACAACTAACAATATATCCTAAAAGGTATAGAAGTCACAACTAACAGTATATCCTAAAAGGTATAGAAGTCACAACTAACAGTATATCCTAAAAGGTATAGAAGTCACAACTAACAGTATATCCTAAAAGCTATTGCTAATACATTTAGAAAATTGAACCTGCTTTTAGTAAGTAAATTGATATAAAGCTGAACAAATCAGCATATAAATTAATATTTAAACAATTTCCAGATTGCAGCTTTACTTGGTGAAGAGATTCATTTATCAGAACCTAACGTATCTTTTAAAGTGCATGTAAAACAAGAGCAATTTAAATTATTGTCAAGAAAAAAAGTAAATAACTGTAAGATTATTTAAACATTAAAAAATGATTATAATATAACACAATTCATTCATGTTTTAAAGAAACTTATTATATTTTTAGAATTAAACTCTGGGAATATATATTTAGATTTCAGGCCCTACTTGATTTCTATTGACAAGATATCATTAATAGTTTAAATTGATTTAAATCAATTAACCCATAAAATTATGTAAATGTTTACTGTTTACTACTTGGTTTAAAAGAAGGGTCCAAACAATATTGTACTTAATTTTAAAACTAAGGAGCTTCTTGTTAATTATTTTTTTATTTAATTATTTATTAATTAATAAATTAATTTAATTATTAATTATTTATTTTAACAGGAAGTTGAGTGAACTATGAATGAGTGAAAAACTATACGCACGTTAGAGTTTTGTTGTTGTTGCTGGAAGTTGAAGTTGCTGGCTTGTTGTTGCTGTTGTTGGTCATAGCTGGGCTGTTGCATGTTGATAAACAGCTGCAACAGATCCTGCTGCTTTTGCAGGAACTGCTGGTCAGCTGAAAATAACAATGTTTTTTAAAATAATTTAAAAAACTTTTATTATTATCATGGACCGATAGAATAAATTTTACTAAAAATTACCATACAAATATATTTCAACTGCTTATTAGTAAAAGTGGTTGTATTTTCAATCAACATACAGTAGTATACTTACCTATATATGTATAACATTTAATTTGTTTTAAACATAATCATTTATCTTTGTCTGCTGATATTTTAGACATTATTTGCAGAGTAGGTAATATACATATATATTCTATGAACTTAAAAGAAGTGAGTAACGTGTTCTTGTTCAGTCATTAAATGAAAATTCAACATATATTTCAATTATAAACTAAATTGTTCTACATCAGTTTTAACAAACATGCAAATCTTAAAATTGTACATATCCTATAATGAATTTTAAATTAAAATAGCAATTAAAAGAATGATAGTTTTGTTAAGTAAAATGTTTTTTGTAAACATATGTCTATGTTTATTATTTATAGAAATAAAAAGTTGTCAGAGAAATAATGAAGTGAGAATGCCTTCTTCAAAATAATGTCCTGTTGTGGGAAAAGTGAATCCCTAAAATAATATTGTGAACAATAATACAGTAGTCAATACATTTTCAGCATTTTTAGTGATGACAAAGCTTTTGTTCACATTAAATTTTACACTTTTTCCTAAGTTTTAAAGGGGTTCTAATTCTAACTCTTTTTAAAGAAAAGTATTTTGTATCATGTAGGTTTTATGTTCATACCTTTAGTTAGATAAATAAGTATTTATTTATTTAATGTCTTTTATAAATACCATACGTCTTTATAAGCCATCCACCAGACTAATAAAAAATTAAAAACATACTTTTATTATTTCTAAATAAAAAATAAATCTAAAGTACAATGTTTTAAAATCCAACCACTCTGGAATAATACTATCTCTAATGGTAAAACACAAAATGATAATGCAGTTAGTTTTTGATAATGGACTAATATTTTACGTAGTTTCAAATATTTTTATATTTCAAGGATACTTGAACATTTTAATTTTTCATAACAGTAAATTTCTTTAAATTATTTAATTGTTACATTTCCAAAACAACCACATTTAAAAAGAAAATAAAATGTTACGCATATTAGTTTATTTTCATGCTCAACGTTCCTACAGCTACAACTTAACGGTAATATAGAAAAGTTTTAATATAACAACGCACAAGTCGCACTGATTGTAAAAAAATTTAACATTGACGTTGAAATGTCAATGATGGGAATTGACTGAAGTTGGAGTATAGATGTTTACGTTTCGGGACAAACAAACTTATATTAATCTGTTTATTGATTTCGTTTTTAAATAACTTAACAAAATTAATATTGTTGTACAGTTTTGTTGTACAGTATACATGCGTGTAGGGGTACACCAATACTGCTGTATATTTTATGTATGAAGGGGGCGGGAGATGGGGTCAAGATGTATCGTAAAATACTCAAATAAAATATATTTAAATATTACCTTTAAATCTAACTGTGATTGTAATGAAAGTTTAAGCTATAACTACTAAAAAATTTCATTTGATAAATGTGTATATATACAATAAAAAATATGAATTTGTATAGCTAAATTATCAACGTGCAAAGCATTTACCTTGTTGATAGTTGTTGTTGCCTTGGGAGGCAGCGACAACGAGGCCGAGACCACACAGAAGCAGGGCTGATACCTTCATGATGAGCAGTGATCTTCGGTTGGTAGTGTGGCCTTATATACTGCAGCACCTGACCTGCCCTGCTGATAGCCGGTGACCTCCGCACCTCGCCTTCCCTTGTCATATAACTATTTAGAGATTTATCTAACACTTAAAGATCTCTTTGTTATATAAATATTTTTTAAATTTGGTTTTTAAGTGACTAGACATTTTAATTTATTTAAATTTAAGAATATGATAGAATTCCAAATCAAGGATAGTTTATGTATATTTATTTCCTTTTACTGTATATAAGGATACCTAATGTGTCAATAATGACTATGATATACATACTGAGATGTACTAGATTGTTAGTAAGTATATTCAGTTCATACATTCTATAATTAGGAATAGCTGAATATATTAGTATTAGATGCAGAAAAGTAACCAATACACAGAGTAACTAATATGTGATCCAGACTAATATTAATATTTTTTTATTCCTGATTTGATATGATTCGCTATTGTTGACTGCTGTATGGTCTTTTAGGGCAATCTTGGCACATGAAATATTATCCTTTGCTATTTATTGCTGATATAATAATATTAGTGTAAATGCAAACATAAATTGATTTCTACACTAATTTTAGTTAATATCCAAAAACTTTTTTCCAATTGGTAACATAGCTGGACAACCATTTAAATAATTATAATATTTATATTAAACTAAGTGTAATTATTTGTTTTTTTATAGTTTTTTATGTGCCATTACTGCAATGTTATAAGTTTCATGTTATTAAATCTAATTTTAGGTGAAATATTGTCAAATGTTATAGTTTATAACAAATATTCTTTTTACCTCATTTCATCAGATTGGGTTTAGTGTTTTTTTATATTCTGATATTAATATATTTGAGAAATCGCTATTATTAAAATATTACAAGTACATCACGACTAGAAATATTACTGTTGCTGACGTTATTGAAACAGTGTGTTATGGAGAAAATTATTAGTAATATTAAATATTAGATATTTTCAAATAATATTTGTCTGTAACTAATACCGTGAAACATCTAAATCGGGCCATGCCTAACTATGAACGTGACAATAATTTGACATCTAAGTAAACCAATTAATTTGTTAGCTTCAAATGAAAGTCTAATGACACCTTTTAATTGATCTATTTTGCAAAGAATCTCATATCTAAAAAATAACATCTTCTTATCCATTAATCTGTAATATGTTGTGATGTGAACAAAGTTAAGAGGATTTATGGAGTTCAACAAATTAATGAGGGTTACTGCCCTTGATAATTACAAAGAGAAAACTAAAAGGAGGTCACTTTCTTATGACCGCAGTGAACTCCTCAGTGGCAGTTATGAATAGATTTTAATTAACGTACATCTTTATTTATATGTAATAATGATTATTACGGTTATACTTAAAGATTTGAGTTAAAGAAGGGAGGGACTGACAAGGTGCTGGCCTTGTTATTGTACGGCAAACTGAAGAAATAACTACTCGACACACATTAACCGCACAATTGGAAGTAACTTCTGTTGCTTTACTCATTGTGGGTATTTCTACTGCACATTTCCTTACAGATATAGTACAACTATGGACTTTAAAAGTCACCTATTTATGTTACTATTCTGTAAGTTTATGGTGTTAATTAGGTAACTAATATTGTTTTGAAGTGTGTACTAAGAAGGTTACACTACACTGAGTATATATTTAAAAAATAAGACAAATAAGATGTTTCTTGTTAGCAATGCAGGAATGAATACGGGTTAGCTGAACAAATTAACCACATGCCCATCCATAAAGGTAGAGTGGTTTATGGATGGGCATGTGGTTGCCTATCCCTATCCCCCTCACCTCACCTTGTACTAGTATGGGGGGACTCACCTATCCCCCCATACTAGTACACTGGCATTGACTCACCTATCCACCCATACAATTACACTGGTATTAACTCACCTACGTCAGGTGGTATTGCCCCACCGGACGTGTATCTTAAAAGAAATACTTGTTTACGATTATACTTCAGTGTGAGCCTGTTAAATCTAAGATTATAACTATATGTTTGAATTGTTGCTAATGTAATAAGAAAAGCCTAAGTGTACTAAAAATATTCATTCAATAAACAACTTAAGAGGCAAACGTAAGAAACATAGTACAAACTAGTGAAATGTCAGCAATAGTATCAATTTTAAAAGACATACATCAATTTTTATCTAGAGTCAAAATACATGTTTTGAAGTGATTTAATTTTTCCTGTACAGTTCACTGTATGTATCCTAGTCTATGGACAAGACTAGCGCTTAAATTTAAGATTATAACTATGTGTTTGAATTGTTCAGATAAACATATTTTTACGTCATATTGTATCACATTTTCATATATAACCCACAGCTACTTAAACCTAGAAAACTTCCTCTTCGACTGACTTTCTAGTTATTCTCAAAGGCATGATAAAACACCTTTTCGTATATAACCCACAACGACTTAAACCTAGATAACCACCTCTTCGACTGACGCCCCAGTTATTCTCAAAGTCATGGTAAAACTCATTTTCATCTGTGAATTACTATTTGGTGTACACTTAGAATACATAAAAACTAAAATGTTGAAATTCACTTTGATATAGCAACAATATTTTAATCTATCTATAAAAGACAAATACCATCACGAAATCTGAAAACCATAAAACGGATTTACATGAACTTTTGAAGGAAGTTAGCTTTAGTATTGAAGGGACCCACTATGAAAAGAGTTTTCGAAATTCTACTCCTAAGAGGCACAAACAGCCCATCACATTTTCCTTTTTTCTATAAAACTAACATTGGATTATTATTTTAGTAAATTAATAACAGCTGTTTTGTAAAGAAATTATCATGTTTATTTTGTATATATGACATTATCTTATTGATTCATGAAGAGTTTAATCTTCAGCTTTTAAACAAATGAAATAAACGCGTTTTAAATAGGCTAAGTAACACCATTGATTTTATAATGGTAATACCATTTGGTATTTATGGTAATAAACAGCGAGTAACGCAACTAGTGTTTATACTTTAAACAAATTTTATATTGTCATTTTATGTATTACCATTAATCGACTATTATTTGTGGTTAAACGTCACTTGCCGAGCGAGGCCAAAGGCCGAAGTGTATCGAGCGCAGTGAGAGTGGGATTGGCACGGGTTGCGTGCAGGGGTGTCCCCTAGTTTAAAATAAATGATCAATTGCTGGAGTCACACTATTTAATATTTATTGCTTTCTATTACAGATTTTACAGTTTAGCTTGTGCTTATGCATGGGATACTAAAGGAAGAAGTTTTAAACTTTAAATCACTACTTGTTCTCTGCACAGTGAAGAGTGTGCCAAGGGGCTCAATCACTAACCATATTTACATATAAATTAACTGTTTCTTGCTAAGCACAACAGTAAATGACGATTTCCCTAAAAGTACATGAACGATTACTACCATCTACAGCCATCAAATACACTAACTAGGGAGCTGTTAAATTTCATAGATGTTGTGTAGACAATCAGACCATTTATTTGTTTGTGCTTAGTAAATAAATAAGTCAGGACTTGGAGGGTGGGAATGTATTAAAGACATTTTTTTCTAAGTTTATAAGTGAAGGATCTCTAACTCCCAGTACTGCAAGTTAAAATGCATGTACATGCAGAAATGCCGCATGGCACATGTAAACAAGAGACCTTAGTTTAGGGGCTAGTGTGGTGGAGAAGAAGTTAACCCACCTTTAGTTCCAGATATGATATTTTTACCCCTAACCCGCTGCCGAGATTTAGAAGTCTCGTTAAGATGTCACCCTAATGAGCCTTCAAAACCAAAATGTGCTCGTTTTACAGGTGTTGGGAACTGTTGGGATCTCTCTTGATCAAAAACCATAAAAATGCCATTTAATTTTTTTAGTAGTAATTGTACTGAACCACAATATACTTTTTGGTGTTTTAATATATTTATGTAGACCAACAATATTTTATTACCTTTACGATTTAGTCAAATACTTCTTAAAACAGTAATGACAGATAAATAATGTAAGGTTTGAAAAATCACAAAAGTCACATTAATTCGTGATTGTAAAAAACTGTGCATTGAATCTCTCAGTGATAAATGTTAGTTTTTTTAAGTGAAAACACGAAAAACTATGATAAGTATAATTTAACTGTGAATGCTTTGAAATAATTCTTGTAAAATAGTAAAAACATAAGTACTTTATTAAAATAATACTTAAGATTTCATATGGACTTATTGTGCTTCTAATAATAGTTATTTAGTAATAAATATTAGCTGAGATCATATGTGAGCTTGCTTGCTTAAAACCTTGCTTTCAGTTCTTCGTATTGGCCATACCGGTTTTAACTACAAAATATCAAAGAAATTGATCAAAATATTTACAAAAATTAAAAAATAATATAATAGAAACATGACGATTTTATTATCAAGACTATAAAAACACATAACCTTAAGTACATTTTATTGTTTGAGTCTTAGAAATAATTATATGGATTTTTTAATTTGTATAGGCTTTTATTTAGGGTTGTATGTAAGATAACTATTCTTAGACGGTTGTTTTACTGTAAATCACATTGATCTATATAGACCCAGTATATTTCGAAACAGATTGTGTGCAATCAATAACATAACTAGTCTATAATAATTAGACAACATTAAAATTCTCTTAAAGTGAATTAGATTGTCATAAAATTAATTTTTTAAGAAATATGAATAGTTAAATAATTATAAATTAACACATTTAGGCCACATTAAACACACAACATTACAGTTCAGTTTAAGAGTTTACATAGGATAATTAGAAGACATAATATTTTCTGCAATGTTATATATAAAAAATAATTAAGATTATCTGATTTGTATTTAAAGTAGTTTAACATTTCCTACTATCACTGTCGACAGGTTAGAGGGCATAACGATTAGAGGCTATTATCACAGGCAGACTAAATTAATTTTGTTGAGCTATAGTTTTACGAGAGATTAGTAAAAACTTGTTACTTAACTAAAAATCGAAGTCTAAGTATATCTTTTGACTATTTTCTAATGATAAAAATACATCTAGTTATATTTACCATATCAATAAAAATAGAGGTCAGTATATTGTTAGTATAGTAGTTTGTGTGTCAGATCTAGTAAGGTTAGGTTAATAAGGCAATACATACATAATAAATAAATACTTTATTGCATAGAAAATATAAAACAAACATTGTATAGCGATTTAAAAAAAAATAAAACTATGACCCTAACCAAGTCATTCATCCATTAAAATTGCACACAGTCATACATACCAAGAGTACATTCACTATCTATAGTTTTGCAGTCACAACAGTCAACGGGGTGAGTCTAGCCAACTAAGTTGGTTTCCCAGTCGTGTGCTGGGAACTTTCCCCACGCTGCAACATTCCTGGGACAACACAATATTTCCAATCGAGCCGCAAGTATTTTTGAAACTGAAGCAGTTTTCATTTTATTGGGAAAACTTTTAATTAGTTTGACACCCACATCCTACAAGGGAAAATGTTTATAGACTACTGTACTGGGAAAGACAGAACAACAGCCATCTCTTAATTCTCGTATAGTAATTTAAGTCACTGTATTCTCAGGTTGGATTTGGATATACGTTAAAGTATTGTTTCCTCTATATACACAGGGCAGAGTAAACATCTTAAATTTCTTATGATTGGTTTGCACGACTATCTGTTATTTAAATTTCAATAATTCGTACTGCCTTTTTTGAATTTTGAACGCTCTCAAGAATTCAATCTTTAGACTACTTCTCCGGAGAGGAAATGTAAGGGTAGATAAGATCATAATACCTTAATAATAGTCATAAGTATTTGAATAGTACAGTAATTAGAAGGAGTCCTCATTACACCTTAGGATAATTTAGAGCTGATACTATTAAAAAAAGTTAAAGTTAAAACTTTTTTTAACTATTTATATGGTCATTACATATCAAACCTTTGTCAAGGTATATTCCAATAGATTTATTGGACTGTACTTCTTCAAAGACAGAGTCCATCGGTAACACTGAGGCGCTACTTCCAAAATTAGTGGGCCTTGAAAATATTTAATGAATTCTTTGAGTTTGTTTTAATGTATAGCCTATCAAAATACTGAATTGATTGTTTAAGCTAATGAAACCAGTTAACAGTAGATTCTCTATATAATTAAAAACAATATGATGCAATTCTTCATAACAATATACTGTCACATATCCAATCTAAAGTTGAGTGGAAGAGAGGACTTAATAGTCCTAGTCCTAACTCTGCCTTTCATTAAAGAAACCCGTTCGTTCGTTCGGTCGTTCATTAATATAACGAACGAATATATAAAATATCATTAAAAACATAAAAATACAACATACCATTAGGTATTGTAGTATCTTACTTATTTACTGGCTAGTGCTTTATTTCACAAATAGGCAACAAAAATATAATGTGATCAAGAATTCATTGTCATTCCAACATTTTTAATTAACAAATATGGTATCTGAAGGTAATAAAAAAATAAATTATATACTACACAACAAGTATATTTTTCAATAAAATTGCTTAAAATACATACAAAATTCATATAAATAAAATTAAAGATAGAGATGAAATATATAAAATCATAGTACATGTGGAAAGTAGACATCAAGGCAACATAACTTTAAAAAAGTAAATATTAAATAGCTTTCAAACGGTCTAACGAGATCAGCCTCATATTGTAGAGAAAACTAATAAATTTAATCCATATTATAAATGTGATAATAATATGAATTAGAAATCAAATTTTGATAATTTCCTGAGTCACTATGTTGGACAAGCTGGCCTTTAATTTAAAACCAGATTCAATGAACATATTAGAAGCATTAAAAACCTTAAACATTTGCTGACCCTCACAATTATTATGAACACACTATTTCTAATATATAAAAAAATTATACATTTTAAATACGTGCGAACAAACCTTATGTCAGTCTTAGAAGGTTTCAAAATCCATAAAAGTGCTAAATAAAATCGAAATTTACTGTTGAATGGTAAATACCATTGACATAAATTTACTATTTGATCAAACTTTAAAATATACACATGAATAACACTTTATTATTTTCTGTATATTTAATTTTAATTATATTTTATTTTAGTACACATTTTAGAAGATTGCAGTTTATTGATGAGTACGTAATATTTATATTACAGCAATAAATATACCACAAAAATATATCAAATGTTTGCTGTTGAAGCTTTATTATTCCCTAAAGGTTCAACACAAAATATCGTGGTATATTTGCTCATTTAATGTATTTATACCTGTAATTCATTAAAATATAAATTTACAAGGAAAATAAATAAGATGCCTAATTTCTTTCTTGATACAATATATTACCGTCGTTGTGGCTCAGTAACTAAGAACGCTGACTATGGAGAGGATTGTCCAAGGTTCGAATCCCCATTGAGCTAACGGTCGGTACCTCACTCGTTGATTACACGTACATTGGTATTGACCCAACCAATACACACAGGCCTGCAGGCCCATGTGAACTGGTGAGATGTCTAAAAAATAAATAACCATATCATAAATAAATATATATATATATATATATATATATATATATATGTATAACTAGGGGACACCCCCCTGCACGATACGTGTGCCATCCCCGACTCTCACTGCGATCGATACACCTCGCCTTCGGCCTCGGCATGCGACTACAAATAATAGTACATTATCTGTATAACGTAAAATTATAATATTAAATTATTTACAGTATTTCACTCACACAACTTGTGTTGTTACCTATTTATTAGTATTTATTAGTATTACTTGCCCTATTTCAAACGTATTTATTTCATATGTGTTTTAACACACTCTTAATTCATCAATAGGGTAATGTCAAATATTTAAATAACATGTTTATTTATTTAAAAAAAAACAGCTGTTATAAACTTACTAAAATCAACCAATGTCTGGATTGGAAAAAGGAATTTTTGATGGGCTGTTTGTACCCCTTAGGAATGGATTTTTTAAAATCCTTTTTTAGTGGGTCCCTTCCATACTAAAGCTAATTTCTTTTAAAATTTCTTGGAAATCCGTTTGGTGGTTTTTAAAATTTTGTGATCAGTCAATCAGTGAGTGAGTGGTATTTGGCTTATATATAGATTATATAACATATTAAAAATATATCATTTAATTTGGTTGAGATCGTAATTTAATATCACAAGTTCATAAGTTCACAAGTTACACAGTTCATGAAGAAGTTTAAGGAACTGATATAGGAAACTGATACTGTACTCGATTGGCTGGGGTTATGTGAGTAAAAATATTACATATTAATTTTACATGTATTGTGTGATAATCTTTGATATTTTCTAATCGCTAGCAGGCAAAAAGCTAAAGGTTGTGCGATTGGAGGCCTTCTTCAAGTGCAGACGATAACAATTTGTTGAACTGTTATTTTTACAAGGGATAAATAACGACTTTTTATAGGAACAAATAGGAAAGAGGTTTACGCCCATCTGTTTAGCAATTTCATTGGATATAAATAGATCTGGTTATATTTAGCATATAAATTAAAATAGAGGGCAATATTACGTACATCGGAAGTTTCCACTTCAGGTGGAGGTCCACATAGAGTAAATATGTTCTTATCTGTTTAAGTATGTATCAAGTACCCGATTCAACCTAACTAATCAATATTTATATATCTTATACTAAATTGTTGCATAATGGATATGTTATAAAATTAAATAAAAGGTATAACATTGAGCGCTCAATGGTCTTCATTTATATAGACACTACTAGGGATGTCTGGGGTGTCCGGTTGGGGTGGTAGTCAGTCTGGATGTAAATGGATGATAACTGAGTAACGGGCTGATCAGTTAGCTAAAACCATAATAAGTAAAACCATACGTGGTTCAGATTCCATGTAAAGCTGTGGGTCCCTTAGCCGCCCTTGCTATTGGGCTGTTTATAAATGGCTCTTTGTAAGGAACAGTCTATCTCAGTAGACAATGACTACACTCGTTCATCTACGCTCTTCACACTCATTAGTCCCTCATATTCGCCCATATCTTGAAAATGGGCGTCTTACTAATAAATAATACTGATATTTAAAACACAATTTTTTTTAATATGATAAGGCTCCCAAATATGCACTATAATCTTCTAATTGTGTTTATGATTAGGAAATAGTATATACAGGGAGTCAAGCTTCTACTGCCGTATATTTTAGAGGATTGTTTGTCAGCTCAATAGAAGCAAATATGCAATATACATGTGTGTTTTCTAGATTCGTTTTCTATCTGTGTGTCTGTATGTGTTTTTTTTACAAACATTTGAATGTTTCAAAAAACGTTTGACACACAGTACTAAATGTTAGTATTAAGTTGATCTTACAAAGGCACATTGAATTAAAAACGCTATGTGTATAAGATTATCAATATTCACGGCTGTCTAAAAATTTCGAAGTCAAATAAAAAATAAACTACACGTATCATCCCAAAAAGGTTTAGACACATTATTTATAGACCATATTACCCTTCAACTGTATGCCAATTTAAAAGATCATGTTATAAATAACAGAGAAAATTTCATATTTTGCAACTGAATGCATTGTTACCTGATTACTCTTTACCCAGATAACAATATTTTCAGTCACAAAAAATAATGTTTCTTTGCTATTTATCACCCAATGTTTTAAATTGGCATATCGTTAAATTTTGCGTAGTAAGGACTATAAATACTGTGTCCTAACATGTTTGGGTAAAAGGTAAACTTGTTTTTATATTTGAATTTGGTGTTTTAGACAGCCGCCATTTTGAAACTGATAATTTAAACGTACAGTCTTTTTACATGAAATGTGCCTTTTTAAGATCAAATGTCATACACAAATTCAGTTTTGTATATCACACGGTTTTTTTAAATATGCAAACTTTTGTAAAAAAAAAAAAACATAGACATACATACCCTACAGACAGAAAACGAATCGATAAAACATACATATTATATGGCATATTTGCTTGTATTGACCTGGCAACAAATCCTCTAAAATATGCGATTGTTGAAGATGGACACCCTGTATACAATATTTCCTTATCATAAACATAATTAGAAGATTATAGTGCATATTTGGGGCCTTATCAAATTAAAACATAATTGATTTTGTTAAATATAAGTATTATTCATTAGTAAGACGCCTATTTTCAAGATATGGGCGAATATGAGGGACGAATGAGTGTGAAGAGCGTAGATGAACGAGTGTAGTCATTATCTACTGAGGTAAACTGTTTTTTACAAAGAGCCATTTATTAACAGCCCAATAGCAAGGGTGGTTAAGGGACCCACAGCTTTACATGGAATCTGAACCACGTATGGTTTTAGCTAACTGGTCAGCCCTTTACTCAGTTATCATCCATTTACTGTGCAGCATCCGGACTGACTACCACCCCACCTGGACACCCCAGACATCCCTAGTAGTGTCTATATAAATGAAAACCATTGACCGCTCAGTGTTATACATTTTATATAATTTTATACTACATCCGTATGCAAAAATGAACCATAAAATTATATAAAGATTGATTTCTTTTGTTTAATCGGGTACTTGCTACATACTTAAACAGATAAGAACAGATTTATTTTCCGTGGACCTCCAACTGACGCAATATATTGCCCTCTATTTTAATTTATATGCTAAATATAACTAAATCTATTTATATCCTATATAGTAGCATATATTGAGAATGGTTAAAACAGGTTAAATTGAATACGCTTTGGCTGGGCGATCTGTAAAATAAGACCCCCTTTATTTATTTTATATTTCATAAAACCTCCACTCGTCCTACACATTATAGTGTTTAAACCTTGTCCTCTACACCCCTTATTTAGAAAAAATATACTCGCCCAATTTATACTGCTTACACTCCGACTACGGGCACAAGGAAATCTCAGTTTTCTTAAGGAAGTCTGGAAATATTTATTAGTTTGGAAGGGTTCTAGACATCGAAAGCATTGTTTTTTATCATCATACGTGATAGTTGTCACATGATCAGTTCCACCCTATCTTAAGACATCTTCCTCACACCCTTATGAGGTCAAACAAGCACGTGTAAAACCACCTTAATACAAGTATGAGGTGTTGTTTGGTTGGTCTTAGGTGCTCACACACTTTCAACTGTTGTGGAAATTTGTGTCAACGAATTTATCACAGTCACTCCAATTTTAACCCGGTTTTCGAACACCTCATAGCCTTCAGGTGTTCACCCATGTTGTCCTTCTCCCTCCACCCTCGAAAACATACCAGACTCCCCAGACTAGCTTCGGTGCTCTCACGTTCATATTGTTAGGACTCCATCCCCTCACGATCCCTACTCTTGATGTTTCTCCAGCTGATGTTGTCTAAATAGAACTAATTCATCAAATATCTTTTATAAGTCATAATTATTTACTCGATCTTCGTAAACTTAACGAGCTATAGGCCTATCATCTTCTCAAGAATGTCCCCAGCCTATTTTAACAGAATCATAAAATGTAAATTTCAACGCTGATCTGATTAGTCATGTGCTTATTACGTGGGTTTCTGTTCAATGACCTTTACGAAATACCTTTTCCAGACAATTTCAGGTCGTATCTAGAAATGAAAAATAGTTTATGATAAGAATGACCATTGGTGAAAACGACATTTTTTTCAGTCGTCCATAATTCATTTTCATGACTTACGGTCAGTCACGCGTATCCGAATACCATGAATAACATGATATTCTTTTGAAACTGTTCAAAAACATATATAGTAATTTAAACTATTTTTAACTATTTTTACAAGATTATTGATGACCGCAGGAGCCTGTACTTTTAATTTTCCATTGTCTCGTAAATGAAAATCAATCAGCGTATAATGTAGTGCTGGTGTAATCTGAAGGAAAGGATAATCAATATTTGTGTATATAGGTAATGTAAAAAGAGACTATCAATAGTAAATCTTTATCCTGGACAAAAAACTATACAAACAATGAAATTTTTATAAAATGAATCATAAATTTTTGAAAAAATAGGTTGCTTTTATGTCAACCATTTACTTATGAATCGATTAAATTTAGTACATCTATGCAACATAATACAAATAAAATCATAGCTAATTGTTGATAAATCAGTAGTGAATTTATCAGATACTGACCAATAATGTAATCATCTCCCATATACAGTGTATATATGGTTTGTTGTCAGCTACAATTTATTAATTTGAAACCGGAAAAAAATATAACATATATTCGGTATTAGATCGAAAAGTCATATTTTGAAAATGTAAATAATTTTTTAACAAGTCTAAAATCTAAATTTTATCTATCAAGTCTTTTAAGACCTGCCTCACTGATTCAATTTATCACCTAATGCCTCCATTAAAGAGCTCTTTTAGACAGCTGAAGGATGGTCTGCCTCAGGGGTCCGTACTTGCTCCAATTTTGTTCAACGTATGTACTGCTGACATACCAATCACAAATTCTAAAACGTTAACAGACGATATTTCTCTAGCTTATCAACACAAGGACAATAGTTTTAATACAGTCCCTAATATTTTTATTTTTCATTTAAAATAGTGGTATATTTGGTTGACATTTTTCAAATACTAAGCTAAATGTTATTTTGAAAGCATCTATTGTTTTTAGTTGTATTTACAGTAGGCTACTATAAAAAGCTTAGAAAGTAGGTAAATTGTTAAATATTGTATTTTGAATAAGCTAGACACCATTCATGTACACTTGTACAAAAATGAATAAAGATTATTTGATTGATTGATTGATTGATTGTTTGACTTCACAGCTACTGAAGAAACAAAGTGACCTGCAGCCTTCTGAGAATGTTTCAGAACCTGAAAGCTAAATCCTTATCCATAAAAAACTAATATAATTTGTATGCTAAACATAACCAGGATGTATTTATATTATTTGACATCAGTAGATAACCATACACTAAGTTCCTATTTGGTCATGCCAAAAAAAATCTTTTTTTATCTTTCGCAAATTCATAGTTCAAAAGGTTATTGTCGTTTCACTTGATTAAGACAACCAATTATTGATGCCCTGTAACCCTTTGACTTCGATAATGATTAGGAAATACTATGTTTCACAATATACGCAAAAATCACTGTGTTAATTTTTATTCAGATAACCCCAATCAATCTAGTACAGTATCCACAGTTCTCTAATTGTCTTCAGTATACATATTTGCTATCATTATAATTCTTCTATATTATCCAACATTTAATTATGAGTATCAAATTTCAAATTTGAATTAGTTATAAAATAATTTACCATGCAACTACTTTTTGTTTGTTGCACATATTTAGTATTTATTCTAAATATACTAAATTCTAAAAGTGGAGTCCCTTCTACCCTACCTACATTTAATATGCTGAAACGTATTTTAAAGAATAAATCCAATCACAAAAATTTACTTGTTAATGTTTTTTTAACGCTCCTATAAACTGTTTGTGTACATAATATATTTTTCAGACAAAAAACTACTTAATCTAAGTTTCGGTCGAAAATGTTTCATTTTTTTTATTTCAGAACTATTTGAAATGATTAAAATATCAAGAAAATTTTAATTGGCATACTTGTTTCTAAAAAAATATCATAATAATTAGTACCTTATGTATAGTAATTATCTTATATATAGTAATTAATTTATTACTATATATAATTAATTAATTAATTATATATAGTAATTTTAACTGCCACATAATGTTCCTATTAGATTGTTATAGCAGAAGGTCACTTGTGTTTCTTCAGTAGCTGTGAAGTCCTTGTGTTGATAACCTAGAAAAATATCGTCTGTAAATGTTTTAGACTTTGTGATCGGTATGTCAGCAGTATATATACGTTGAACAAAATTGGAGCAAGTACGGACCCCTGAGGCAGACCATCCTTCAGATGTCTAAAAGAGCTCTTTAATGGAGGCATTAGGTGATAAATGGAATCAGTGAGGCAAGTCTTAAAAGACTTGATAGATAAGATTTAGATTTTAGACTTATGACAAATTACTTTACATTTTCATAAGATGACTTTCGTTCTAGTACCAAATATATGTTATATTTTTTTCAGTTTTTAAATTAATAAATTGTAGCTGACAACAAACCATATACACACTATATATATAAGAGATGATTACATTATTGGGCAATATTTGATAAATTCACTACTGATTTATCAACAATTAGCTATGATTTTATTTGTATTATGTTGCATGGATGTACTAAATTTAATCGATTTATAAGTAAAGGGTTGACATAAAAGCAACCTATTTTTTCAAAACATGCACCAAGTATACATATTGTACAACAAATCGGTAAAATGTCATTAAATAATATCATATTAATGCCTAACATTTAGAGCTGTGTTTGAAAAGTAAGTAACCCATGCACAAATGTAAAACCAGCAAGAGTACAATCTTTTACTCTACAGCGTGCCAAGTCATGGAGATGACAATATATAAATTCTTGTTTGATTTTTTGATTGTTAATCTGGATTTAACTCTCTCCTCCAGAATAGAAGAAGTTCATTGAATAGGTTTATTCTAGAATAACACATATGGGTTAAAAAAAGGGTTTTGTGCAGGTTTTTTTTGTGTATTAGATTATGGAGATGTCTGAGATAGTAATGAGAAGTTTTTTTTTGCATGGCTAATACATTATTTAATAAATTGGTAATGAATGGATTATAAATGAATTGATTTTCTATCGTAACGGCACCAAAAGTACTGAGTATATAGTCCAACCCATCATAGACTTAAAATAAATGTGATTAATACATGTTTTAAGATATTTTATGAAGTGAATTTGCACGTCTGTTATTTCTTTTAAAACATGTTTATAACTTTTTATTGATATTTTTACATTTGCTTTTAAACAGTTTAAAGTAGAGGGCAACGAAATTAGATAGAATTTTCGTTTTACTTTATTGGCAGCATATATTCCAAAACAGATTATTTAAATTTAAAGTTTGATTATGTACTAAAGTGGTTAAATATAAGTTTGAGATTATGTAAAAAATCCAGTATTTCGTACATATTTCTTAATATTAAAAATTGGCAAAGCAAATCTTTAATATACAATACTTATGTTAAAACAATTATAATTGATCACACTAATTAATTGCTTTTACTTACATATTGTACTTAGTATGACTGAAGCAACAATTTTTATTTATCATCCTTCTAAAAACAAGAATATTGTGGGCAATAATTCTTTTTCTCTGCCATTGCTAAATTACATTCTGAAAATTACATTCTAAAAAAGAGATGCTTGGATTTCTAAGTAAAATGTTTTCAACAATGAATATAAGTATTTAACCTGTCCATTACATATTTCATACTATACAATTCCTGTTATTTTCAGAACTTCCTATTTTGATAAAATTATTATGACGTATAGTGATGTTATACGACTTGTAACAGTTATAATTTATGTACAGGGTGATTATAAATGATTGGACATATTTTAGGATCGAATAAATAAATAACCAAGCAGCTTGGAAACATTGAAATTGTTTTATTAGATAGCAAATTTAAAACAGTTTTTTTCATAATAATTGACAAAAACATTACTGTTACTTATTGCTTTCATAAGTAAACTAAACCATTTCCACGTGCTCTCCGTGGTTTGTAAGCAAAGTTTGTTGTCTGGGTTCAACATCAAGCCAATATTTTCTAAACATTGCTGGAATTATGCCTCCAATAACCTCTCTAGCTCTTCTCTTAAGTTACTCAGTGTCTTGAACCTTCTTTACGTACACTCTGTACTTGACATAACCCCAAAAAGAAGTCATAGGTTGTGATATCTGGATAACGTAGAGGTCAAGGAATTTTACAATCTCGTCTAATCCAACGACCAGGAAATATGTCATTTTGGTAGTCTCGTACTAGCTTACCCCAGTTTGCAGGGGTACAATGTTGTTGATAGTAAAAATTTAGTTGTCTATGGGCAATTTGTGGCATTGCAAAAAGTTGGAGCATGTCAAGGTATGCCCCCTTAGTGATGGTCAATTCTGTGAAAAAAGGGTCCTATCACTTCATCTATAGCTAATGCACTTTTATAGTCCATGTTTTAGGGCTGTCTCTTTCTTGTTCTCGAACATTATGAGGATTTTCAGTACCCCAAATCCAACAATTGTGTCTATTTAAGTTACAAAAACATGGAAGGTTGCTTCATCAGAAAAAATAACTTTTTTTACAAAATTGCCTTCTTCATTTTTTTACTGTTTGCTCTTCCAATTCATGTATACTGATAGCAAAATCATGATGTCGAAGTTTATCATTAGGTTTAATTACATGTAGGAATTGAATTTTGTACGCATGAACCTTAAGGTGTTTGTGCAAAATGTTCAAGACAGTTGATTGTAGAATCCTAATTCTAAACTTGCTCGCCAAGTACACTTACCAGGGTTTCTGGTACAGTCTAACAGCTTCAGAAACTGGAGGTCTATCAGCACCTTTTCTATTTTGGACACTTCATGTATGTTCTAACTGCTTAAACAAACGTTTTATAGAATGTTTACTCGGATGGTTGGGGCCAGACTCTAAACTTAACCTTCTTTGGTTATTAAAAGAACAGTTAATAAAAGATCTAAAACAGTTATTAAAGATCTGTTTCCGTGAAACCAAAGAACATATTTTGTTTTTTCTTGCACACTAGCCATTTTGAGGTTAGGTTAATATTTCTTTAGTGAACTGTAATTATCAGCTGGAGTAGGAAGGTCCATTGTTGACCAGCTGGCTATGCCACATGAGTCATAAGAAGAAAACATACCTTACACTGACAGTTTTGTCACATTTTAATGAATTTTCATAACCAGTTTTTAAAATTACTAAAAATTTATTATAATTATTATTTTTAAGCTAGTGCATAAAACTGTTGTAAATTTTCTATCAAATAAAACGATTCCTAGGTTTTCAAGTTGATTGGTTATTTATGTATTTAATTTTAAAATAAGTCCAATAATTTATAATCACTCTCTATTTTTATTCTGTAATCATCGCAAATAAATTAATTGAAATGAAGAAAAAGATTAAGTTTCTATAAATATATTAACTTTGGGAAATAAGTTATAACTACCTTCACCATAAATTTTATTTTTCAACATATAATAGTTTATCTGAAATAGTAGCCTATTTTATATTTTGCTCTTTACTTGTTATAAATTTAGTTATTTGTACTACGGGTACTACTACTTGACCCTAAGGTATGTGTAGTCAATCAGGTGATCCTAAAGTATACTTTTCAATAATCAAGTGTGAAGAACTTCACTAGCAAAAAGGTATCAAGATAGAAGGATCAACACTGATACAATCCCATCATGATATAAGTATACTGACATACTTTTGTTTCACATAAAACTATATTAAACTATCAATTTTTACAAATTATTTAATGTTTATCAACGAAAGCCATATAAATACAGATCTCAACATGAATGCTATGTTTGCTAAAGTTAAGAATATTACATCACAACAATACAGAATATTACAGGTAATGTTGTGGAACTGGGACAATATTTTTCCTCTCTATTTAAAAAGTATGTAAACCCGAACTCACAAAGACACCATACCTAAACGTAATGATGATAATTATGATAACGTAACGCAAATGATATTTACATGATTTTTTTTTTTTTTTTTTTTTTTTTATTTTTTTTTTTTTTTTTTTTTTTTTTTTTTTTTTACTATGGAAAATTCAATTGTGCGTTGAACCATATATGTTAAATAATTTGCATAAATCGTTAAAAAATTTTTATTAATGAATATTTATAAAAAATACCGAGGTTTTTACAATTTCTATCGAACCATCAAATTAAAAAAAACATAATTAATTGAAATGATGTTTTATAACGGGTGGTTATAACATAAAAACCTGCAACTTTTTAAACAGCTGTTTATAAATGGTTCATTTGTTTACAGATGTGATTGTTGTAGCATATGGTAATATAGGTTATACCATTTTAGTAAACATGGATAGTGGACAGTTCAAAATCGTACCTTTGTCATTGAATTTTTTTTTTTAATAATGAGTCTGTTACTGTTACACAACGACTTTTTCGTAACAATTTTCATGTTCCACGTCATAGCCGTGTTCCCTGTCCGGACACCATTAATAAGTGAATACGCATTAAAAAATAAACCAACTGGTAGGTCTAGATCTGTTCGTACCCATGAGAATGTTGAAAGAATTCTTGAAGCAGTGCATCAAAGCCCAAAACGGAAAGCCAGGAGGCAGTCCGTTACATTGGCAGTTTCAATCTGTATAATTGTTTATAATTGTATAATAAATCTTTATAATTGTTCGATCAATAATAGATCGAATTTTACAACTCGATTTGAACTTCCATATACAGATTGTGCAAAAGCTTAATGATATAGATCCTGGGTTTCGCATAACTTTCTGTCAAACGCTACTGCAACGCATTCATGAAGAAAACATACTGCAGTGTTTGATAATGTCTGGCGAAGCTCATTTTGATTTGACAGGAAATGTTAACCCTCAGAATTGTCTTTACTGGTTAGGAGATAATCCTAAAGAAATTCAAGAACAACCCTTGTATAGCAAAAGAGTTACTGTGTGGTGTGGTGTGCACGTTTTGGAGTAATTGGGCCATAATTTTTTTTGAGACTACACCAGTAGAACAGTTTCTGTAAATGCAGAACGATATGCTGATTCAGAAGTTCTTAATTCCCCGACTGCAAGAGCTAGATATTGAAATGGACTCTCTAAGGTTCCAGCAAGATGGTGCAACAGCGCACACAACCAATTTGTCTATGAATGTTTTACGAGACCTATTCCCAGGACATCTAATCTCTCGCTTTGTGATTTTTGGCTGTGGGCTTACTTGAAGGATAAAGTTTATACTGCAAAAGCTAACACCATTTTCGAGTTGAAGAACTGCAGTAGGAATGAGGATGCTGCAATACCGCTGCCTATGATCCGCAGGGTAATGTCAAATGTTGTTAAAAGATTAGAGACCTGTGTGGAAATTGGAGGAATGCATCTGAGTGATATTGTATTCCATAAATAAAAATAGCATACATAAGGGCACAGTTTGGTTATTAAAATAATAATAATAAAAATCTAATTTGTAACATAGTCGTTTTATTAAAAAAATCCATCAGGTTTTTATGGGCCTCCCTGTTTAAATTAAACTTTTACCAAACCTTTGTAAATAGTTTTCAAACGTTACCTTGAAGTTTCTAAATTTTAATTATTTTTTAAGTCGTTGTAATTGTTGTAGATTAACTTTTATTCGGCTGTAATAACTGATACTCAGTATAATTTGGTAATGTTAGTGTCAGCTTGATTCATGCAAACCAAATAATACAGTTTCCAACCATAACCGTTGATCAGCGAATTTTAATTGATGTTTGTCAACAGGCGTTTGAGGGCGTCGTTAACAGCTGACTGCATATCCCGCCACTATCAAATAAACGGGAATTAGAAAGCGCTGATCAACATTTACGGTTTGAAACCATTTTATTTGGTTTGCATGAATCAAGCCGATACCAACAGTACCAAATAATGCCGAGCACTAGTTATCACAGCCGAATAAAAGTTAATCCACAAAAATTAAAAGTTCTAAAAATTTTGAATTAAAATTTTAAAACTTCAAGGTAACGTTTGAAAAATGTTTACAAAGGTTTGGTAAAAGTTTCATTTGCATTTAAAGTCAATTAAATATTTGATGATTTTTTTTAAAGTTGGCAGTTCCTTAAAAAATAGCGAAAAACCGGTACTTTTTATAAATAATCGCTAATAAAAAATTATTAACGTGTTATGAAAACTATTTAACAGACATGGTTCAACGAATAATTGAATTCTCTATGATACAAAAAAAATAATCACGTAATTATCATTATTCTTCTAGGTACAGTGTTTAAGTAAACTCGGGTGTATAAAATTTTGAAATTGAGAGTGTTATATGGTTTCACTGCGTGTATTTATACTCTTTCGATCGTGCACTTCATAAGAATGCACATTCAGTTCACCTCCATGCGTATATATCAAGTTAATACCTTACAAATCTTTTCTTGAATTAGAAATAAAAGCTATGCATCGATTAAGTAATCCAATTTCCGAAATTTGAAAAAATACAAATAGTTCTTATATGGCTAGATACTTTCGATATAAAATTTAAAACTAAGTCTGATACAGTTACCATTTAAGAACAAAGATAAACCTACAAAAAGATGGGTGACCAGGGAGGGTGAGGTGCGGAGGTCACCGGCTATCAGCAGGGCAGGTCAGCTGCTGCAGTATATTAGGCCTCACCACCAACCGAAGACCACTGTTCACCATGAAGGTATCAGCCCTGCTTCTGTGTGGTCTCGGCCTCGTTGTCGCTGCCTCCCAAGGCAACAATAACAACTATCAACATGGTAACAATTAATTTTAATTATTACCATATGTATAATCTCGTATTAAAACAATTATCACTATTCTTCCTAACCTTATGTTTATACAATATAAATATTTCCAAATTACATTCATATGCAAAAGTAGTTAAGTATTTTTTGGCATACCGATATTCTATAGTATGAATTCTTATTTTTACTTCTGTAATTACATGTTGAGTTAGAAAACCTTCTTTTTCGTAAAACCCCTATTACTGAAGTATCAATCTGGAACTGTATTGATGAGAATAAAGATTAATATAACCCGAAAACAGTTAGATGTATATTAGCATAAAAATGTATATGAATTTAATTCCTCAAATAAAATACAGTATTATTGTTTTTATAAATTAGGAAATCAACTGGTCACATAAAATATCCAGTTACATGACCAGTAACTCTGATATTTTTAGAGTTAAAAAAAATAAAATATATGATGCTATCGTACATTATAATCTATACAAACAAATCGACACCTATGATGTTTAACATTGTTGGTAAAACTTGTAACGAATTCCTTCATTTTAATAACAAATTAAAAAAGAACTAAAGTAAGAAATACTGGCATAAATTTACCAATTTTTATCAGCAATAGAGAGCCTACGATTACAAAATCATTTGATACATTTTCTAACAATAAATAAAAGCACAATATAACAAAATAATAATTGCTAAAAACAAAACACATTTCATTTCATCTTTATTTCACAAACTTTGGCAATATAAGATATCATCTTACTCATCAAACTAAATTATTGATGACTTTGTAACAGCCTTTTTAAAAGCTCGTTGATTTAGTTTTGTAGCTCTCTTATTCAGTTAAATAATTAAACATATACGCAAAATAATTATAGGCTTATATCGTTAAATTTAGATTTAAACTCGATATATGAATGTGTAATCAGATACTCTAATTTTTAGTTTAATAACAAAGAAGTTGTAAGGAAAAACTATATCATAATATCATACATATATAACACAGTGTCCTGGCCGCTTTAAATACTGAATCTAAACCCAAAGTTTTCACAAATAACATTAGGAGAATGTGTATAATATGAATGCTATTGAATTATACATGAATGGTAATTCTTTATAAGCAATTATTTGCAATATGAAACGGAATGCCTTAAATTTATGTTTAGTTCAAATTAGTAATTTTCAACTGTTTAAGACTCTAAAATCATTGTTTAATTACCATCACTACCATTTAAGCTACATTAAAAGAATGTATTTTTATTTTTAGCTGACCAGCAGTTCCTGCAAAAGCAGCAGGATATGTTGCAGCTGTTTATCAACATGCAACAGCCCAGCTATGACCAACAACAGCAACAACAAGCCAGCAACTTCAACTTCCAGCAACAACAACAAAACTCAAACGTAAGTAGTAAAAATATAGCTACATCTTACCACTTATTATTCAATGATAAGAAAATATATTTACATGTTTACTGGGATAGTGAAAAATGTAATTGATTTATAATTGTTTCCATCCGTATTATCTTGATGTTATAATATAGTGTCTTCTTTTTCAGTAAAAATATGATTTTACGATACGTACGTGAGATTATCTCGTAAATTATAAATTCACATAACTATTATGTATCATAACAATTTGAAAATGTTCCTATTTAACATATTTATTCATAGCCATATATCATGAAACATGCCATTTATCAAAATTAGTTACTTCTGATATAATTTCCTCCAATAAAAAAAATTCTGTTTTATATAAAAAAAGTAATTAAAAATTGGAATCAAGAGTAAGAAATGAAATTTTCCATTCACTCAAATAATTGTGATTTTGATTGTTGAAGACTCGCAAAATTGTTCTTGTGAGACTAAAACCTGGTAAATGCGTGTCTACAGAATCCCCATGCTGTGAAGCAGTTCCAGAACGCATACCAGCAGGGCCTCCTCCCCCGTGGACAGGTCTTCAACTACTACAACCCCAACCACCAACAACAGGCCATCCAGCTGTTTGATCTCTTCTACTTCGCCAAGGACTACAACACTTTCTACCAGGTGGGTCTATCTTATACCACTAATGTTGACAACTAAATATGTATTAGTTACAATATACAGCACATTGTGAGTATTAAATAAACTATATAGATTACAGTATATCATTATTATTCAAAACTATTTTTACATCTATAGTACTAATTACAATAATAAATTCTGACAGGCTGCTTGCTGGGCCCGCAACAACGTCAACGAGGGTCAGTTTGCCTACGCTCTCAGTGTAGCCATCCTGAACCGTCCCGACACCCAAGGCATTGCCCTGCCTCCTCAGTCTGAGGTCTTCCCCCACATGTACGTTAACGCTCAGGCTATTCAGCAGGCCCAGAACCACAAGCAACAAGGACACAAGGAAGTAAGTCAAATATGAAAGTCTAATGAATATTACCAAATTGATCCTTTGAATAAAATTGTCCATATATATAACCATTAAATTCATATGTCATTTTAATTTAACAACTTATACCGGGTCATCTACCGTTATTTCTAAGTTCAGAACAGAACCTTCTCAGTTGCTCTGAATGGTGGTTAATAATAAATGACATTTTGACAATTTAACAATAATTTAAAACAAAACTTAATCATATGTAGGTGAATTTTATTAAATCATATCTAACATTTCTAACTTTTTAAACTGTCAGACAGAAAAACGTTAGTCTTAAGAAAAATTTCTTTGCTACAACACTTACCACAATTGCAACACTACGACTAACTTAAAAAAAAGACTAAACAATATTTATTAAAGACAACATTCCTTTTCAGGCCACCATGCACTCTAACAACACCAACAACTTCTACTACAACTACCAGCAGGAGCAACAGCAACAACAGCAGGAGGGTCAAGACTACCCCTTCAACAGCCAGGCTGAGAACATGTACGACCGTGAGAACCAGGCTAACCAGTACCGCAAACATTTCAACAATGAGAACATGGTCAGTTACTTCACTGAGGACGTCAACTTTAACCAGCAATTCGCCTTCGAGCAGCTGAAGAACCCCTCCTGGTTCAGTGGAGAGAAGTACCACCAACAACAGCAACAGAATGGAAACCAGAACAACGGTGAGAACTTCTACTACTACATGCAGCAGACTCTGGCTCGCTACAACATGGAGAGGTACGCCAATGGCCTGCCCGCTGTGACCCCCTTCCAGTTCAACCACAACATCCAGGTAACGAAGCATTTTGATCAACTGTTGTACCTTTTTGTAATAACAAATTTTTGTATTTCAGATTCTTGATCACACTGTTTAACTTAACTCACTCATTTTATTTTCGTTACAGCAAGGATACAACCCTCAACTCCAACACGCCAACGGCCAGGCTATGCCCGCTCGGCCTCATAATTACAACGCCAACAATGCCAATGCCAACGCTAACCAGCAGTTCCAGAACATGGACCATCGCATCGCCGATGCCGTGGACAGCCAGCAAGCTATGGCTGTAAGTGGAAAGCTGTACACTTATTACCAAACGTTGCTAAATACATTTTAATCTTACCAAACACAGTAATTTTGAGCAAAATAAAATCTTTACAAAATAAAATGCTTACAAGTGGATAAACAATATCTCATTCTATATGCTTTTTGGTAGGCTGATGGTTCCAAGGTCCAAATGAACGCTGAGAACGGAATGCAGATGTTGGGTAACATTGTCCAGAACAACCAGAACTCAGTCAACAACCAATACTATGGAGCCAATAATGGACAGTACGGTTACTTCGAGCAGTGCCGCCGAGTGGTTGGAAGCATGGTCGACCCTCAGAACCAGAACAACGTAAGTTATTATTTTTTATGTTATCTTATACTGCACTATAGGCTACACTGTTATATAATATTGGTATTATAATACGTGTTGATATATAAATCATACATGCTAAATACTGTGATTTTTTTTTTTCTTACCACATCTAGTATTTAATAATTTTTGACCCTAGACCATATAAATCATATGCCATCTTGATTATCGAAAGGCCTCGTCAAATAAAAACTGTATTTACCTTGAAGGATATTATTTATTAGTGACTCGGCAAATTAATTTAAATACGCTTTTCCGTTGATTTCTCAAAAACTGTTGTATTTAATAGGAATAAATACAATCGTTGTTTGTCTTAACAATCCCTCTAATAAAGTTTAAAGCTGTAAACATATTCTCTATGAAGCATATTGATGATTAAAATGTTTTGCTTATAGGAATTTAAAATTTATCAAATTTTGTGTGAACAAAATCAAAATTTGTACCCACGTTGTCATGTGACCTATTAGAGTAAAGCAGTTATTTTTTTAGGAAGAAATCCAAATTTAAATGAACATAACTAAACGGGGGAAATATAGGGTATTGGGTAATTAAGGTAAGATATAAACTGAACATAACCTATACAGTTAATATCTCTATTCATTGCTAAGTAGAAATAACATTTTTTATTTTTCTACCATTACTGTATAATATCTTACCGTATACAGTATTTAAAATTCCAAAAAATAATGTAGTTGGCTGTAAGGCTAAAAACCCTTTAAAAAATATATATATATAAATAACTCTACCATCGATACTATGATACATTTCTTCATTAAATTTCACTTTCTTGTAATTATACTTACTCCTTATCAACTCATAAACATTACCGTGTTTCCCATGTAATGGTACTATTTGCTTACTTAAAGAACGCTCCCTCCGCTATGGAGAACGACAACACCGCCCCCAAGGACCCCGCCTTCTACCAGTGCGTCTCCCGTGTCGTCAACTACTTCCAGAACTTCAAGAACCAGCAGAAGCCCTACAACCAGGACCAGCTGAACTTCCAGGGAGTCAAGGTACAGAACGTCAATACCGACAAGCTCGTCACCTTCTTTGACAACAACCAAGTTGACTTGTACAACGCCATCAACTACAAACAAGGCGAGCAGGCCCAGAACTACCAATACAAGGCTATGCAACAACAGCTCAACAACAAGCCCTTCAACTACCAGATCCAAGTTGACAGTGACAAGGAGACCAACGCCATCGTCCGTGTCTTCATCGGCCCCAAGTACAACGCCCAGGGACAACGTAACAGTCTTGAACAGGCCAGGCAGAACTTTGTCGAGATTGACCGATTCACCACTAACCGTAAGCATTTCTTGGAATTGTATTTTAACAAAATTATATGTAATTTACAACTTATTAATAACTTTTCTATATGCCCAGACCAGAACTTATAATCTTTTTTAAAGGTTGCACCAAAACAACTAAAATATACACAGTCTCCAGCGGAGGGATTGGTGATGGAGTACATTGGTTAAAATACCAATAAATTATATAAAATTAGCAAAAACATACAGTATATTGTTTGTTTGAAAATGGATTAGGTTTGTTTATGACCTGTATTTCATGTCATGTAAATGAATGTTCGCTTTTACATTTTCAGTGAAGAGCGGTCAAAACCAGATCCAGCGCAGCTCTCAGCAGTCTACCAGGTTCGTTCAGCAACAGCCTAGCACTCATCAACTGTTCACTCAGGCTCAGAATGGTCAAGCTTACTACTACAACCAGGTTGGTTAACCGTAATTTACCGAGTGAGTTGATTTACTCAGCAGCATGTAAATGTAAGACGTTAAGATTTGATATGTGAACATTTCTTAGCTTACATACTGTACTTATTTGACAATCGCTCAATAATCAACATAAAGACGATTTATAAGTTATGATTTTTTTGGATTGCATTGGGAAGACGCTTATGCAATCATTAATTTAATGATACATACATATTATTTATATCCAAATAGCACTTGCATAAAAGATACTATAGAACTAGTGATTTTATTTCTATAATTGTTTATTATTTATTAAAATTTAATACGAATAGTAATATAGTTTTGAACCAATTATTTTGGATTTCAAAAATCAAATAACTTCAGAAAACTAATAGTTTTAACTCCATATTTATAACACTCCACATATAACACACCTTCAACATATCTTACATTATTTTACCATACATTTTAAAATACTTTTGTCATTGTGGTATTTTGTTCATTTATGTATTTAAATCTTTATTGTTTGTCATTTAAATTAATCAAAAATTATTTTAGAAACATTTTTGGGAACAATTACCTCTAAATTCGAGATTTTTGTGGCATTATAGTCATAAATTCCACTGACAAGTCCATTTTATATATTATTTATGCAATAATACCAATGCCGGTTTATGTTAATTATTTTAATTAAATATGAAAATAACACATTTTTTCTTTGCAGAACATTAACCAGCAGCAGGCAACCTTCCCCCAGAACCTGATGCTGCCCAAGGGCTCCCAGAACGGCCAGGAATACGTGATGGCTGTGGCTGTTAACTCCTACCAGGGTAACTCTCAGTCCCAGAACCAACAGGAACAGCCTCAAGACAACAGAGCTCAAGGTTTCCCCTTCGACCGTGTCACACGTGAAGCCAACTTCCAGCAGGCTCAGAACATCCACTTCCAGACCGTCAAGGTCTTCAACAAGAACCAGCACGATGTTAACAATGTTGAGCAGTAAATTGTCCTTATACGCAAACTGATGCAATAAATGACAATTTATTTAAAATATTAAGTTCTTATGTATATGTTACCTCATCCTTTTACAACACTTTTGATTAACTGCCATCAAACTATTGGAAAACATAAGAAAACCAGATTTTCGATCAATAAATGGCAGTTTCTTTAAAATCAGGGTTTTGTACATTCTATTAGTTTCCTTTATTATACAGAAGCAATTTAAATCTTGAACATATATTATCAAATCTTGAATAAACTTTTAATTAATTATTTATATTTAAAACCTCTTTCATTTTAATATCTCCGAAGATCTAATTACAATTTCGGTTTTATCGTCACTTTATGCGCTGACTCAACACTGATAAAAATGCTATATTCTACTTGAAAGCAAGCACATAACATATATATAATAAGTTCATTAATGAACTGAAATGTGTATCTTAAATATTTCATTTTAAAATACAGTATCTATTACAAATGCCCATATAGGCATATATTTCCTATAAATGTTTCACTATGTCCCGTTTAGATCAATTATCAAGTACTACTTTGATCATAAACTTGACTAAAATATTCCTTAAAATATTTCGAATAATATATTCAAAATGTTTGGAAACTCGATAGGCACTTTATTGAGTGGCATTTATAATAAACTTTTACGTTTGATCGATAGATGGGTTAAGTGAATAATGTAAAACTATTTAAAATACTTAATGCAGCGGAAATTTAAATCCTTTAAAATAGGTGACAAATTATGAAATTAAATAGGTTTTAATTGAATATTATCGAAATGAACTATTCAAATCAAACTGAATAGATATTCCGTTTCCACCTTCCCATATCATTTACTTTTTGAAATTTTTGTTTTAAAATATATAATCAGCGCAAATGTTATCACCTATAAACCAATTAATGAATAAGATAAATTTAAATTGAATATTGCATAAAATTTATTTCTTCTCATTTCAGCCGTTGGTCCTGAATTTTTACTTTACTTTTCATATACGAGCCATTTGAAAGTCGAAATCGCCAACATTGTTAGAAATAGGTTACTAAACCCTCATTTATTCAAATTTCATCATCTTGTAAATACGTTCTTAATATCACAATCTTGTGTTGGTATGTTTATTGCATACCAAAAAAGTTCATTTTAAATGTCACTTAATAAAGTGTCTATATAGTTTTCACAAATGTTTAGTATATTATTGGAGTATTGGTATTAATTTAATCGAGTTTATGATATATTTCCTTGCTTCAAATTAGTATTTAATATTTTATCTAGACGTGATATAGTGAAACATATGTATAAAATGTATAGCTCTGAAGGGATAAAATGGTTTCCAATGGCCACAATACTTAAAAAATCGGTCATAATTTTTCAAACTGTTAATTTCTTTCTGTATAATATATATATGAATGAAAACGTCTTTATTGAGCCAGCGTTATTCAAAGTACAATTCTTTGTTTTTCAATACAACTGTTGTCAATAGTTCTTATATTAAACATATTGAAGGTACATTTTGTATCAACTGACTAATTATTACTGGTATGAAATAAATCCTTCAAACCCCTTTTAAACACTGAAAGGTTTGCCAATTTGAGGTCAGTTGGAAGGGCATTGTAGGCTTGGGGTCTGAAATAAGAAAAAGCCTTCTTCCCCAGTTCAGTTCTGACCCGTGGCAAGTGCAGCAAGCTTTCCTGCTGAGTGAAGCGAACGCTCACCTCAGACCTGAAAACCAGTTTCCTTCTGAGATATTGGGGACACTCCGTTAACAAAGTTTTATGAACAATGATAGCAGTTTGATGGTCACAACATTGTTTAACGTCAAGATGTTTGCCTTCGACCTATACTCGCTGATATGATCTGACTTTTTTAAGTTTAAGACAAATCTCAGAGCACTATTCTGGAGTCTTGTGAGAATATACATATTTTCCTGAGTAAGGCTGTTAGCAAAAGAGGGAAGAGCATAATACATAGATGGAAGAACTATAGCACGAACTATTTCCAGTTTGGTTGAAACTGGCAAAACAAACCTAATATAATAATTCATATATATTGGATTTTAATATAGAGTAAATCATGTAGGTTGATCGAGAATGGGATAATATTGAATACAATTTTGAAAGCAACCCCAATAAATCATGTGTAAAATATCTATTAACATTGTTAATTAAAGTTTTTGTACACGATGTCAAGAATGTTGCTGTTCTAGAATCCAATATTTAAATTATTTTGACACATTATTTATTGTAAACATTAGTAGTTTTAAAGTATTTTGGAAAGTTTAATCCACTGAATGCTAAGACGTTTCATAAAACAACTTTTAAATATTGTAGGTTATATTATGATATTTGTTTAAAAAAAATCATCATCAACTATATAAATACTAGGGGACACCCATATACGCTTCGCGCTTCACTCGTGCAGTTTGTTATTTTCCTTTACATTGCGCGCTTACATTGTTCAAAGGTAAACCCCATAAGTCAAAATGCACCATCGTAAATATTTCATTTATATGGTGAATGGTAACAAATGTTTTGATGATTTGCCGGTGTCGGTATCAGTATTTATTATATACCTTATTCTAGATCTTTGAGAGAAGATATTCTAAAAATCCTTTCTAACTACGCACCTAGAGCTGATAAAAAATAGTTCTGCTTGGTTCCGTAGTACAAAGCCTACTAGTGTTTAAAAACTTTATCTGTCCGTAAATGGTATTTAGCTTTTATATTTATAAATGTATGATATATTACCAAAACAATAACTGACCATTACCTAAGTTTAATTTTTTTTCTTTTTTATTTGCTCTGTGACATTAAGCTTATGAAAAATGTATCGATCACGACCGTTTTATCATATAACAGACTTAATATTCGAAAGTGTAACTAAAATATAGTGCCATCAAATAATAAATAAACATTTTTGGGTTAGTTACTCATTGTTCACCACTTCTTAACCCAAATAATTTCTTAGTTTACTCTCTGCCCTTCTTACTACACCGTTTCCCCTTTTCAATAGATTTATCTCAACCTTCATTAAATTAAACTTAAATTATCACTATCCATGTGTTATTCTGATGAACGCGTTTTTTTTTTTTTTTTTTTTTTTTTTTTGTTTTTTTAGGTTTTTAAAATATTAAGTAATAATTTACAATAGAGAAGAGATACTATTTTTAATTATGTTTAATTATGTGAATTGTATTTCTCAATAAATCATAATAGTAAAGAGTACATTGAATTTACTATATAATTATGTAAGAAACCGAATATTCCATATGTAAGCTGATCATGTTATATAAGCCTGATTGCCATATAATCCTGCAGACTGTTGAGTGCTTGTCCAAGGTTTAAATACCCAACTATGATAAAAGCCGGTACTTCGTTGAATGAAGTTTCCGTAAGGCCTGCAAATCTGGTGAACTGGCGAGTGAAGCTTAACAAAACTATTTTACTTCTGAACAAAACTTAAATATAAAAAATGTATTCAAAAAAGGATATGTTATCATTGTAATCTTGGGTTCTAATGAATGTAGAAAACTAGTGCACTTTGTCAAAAAAAACAGCTTATGTTGTTTTTAACTTACATGCAACTACTGATTACTGTTGGTTATTTTCTTTAGTATAAACCAGACTCATATACCTTATAGGCCCCTGCAGTGAATTGTTCATGTCGTAATAAAACCTTACCTTGAAATCGTCTAAACTTCTAAGCACAATGCTCTGTGTCGCTAACCTACTTATGTCAGTTTATTTTGTGTTAACATGAAATTTAAAAAACGATAAACTTTCACCAACTGCTTTGCTTTCGTGATAATTTAATGATTTAATATCAATTCAAGTTTCTTGTAAGGACTTTTTTATAGTTTGTTGTAGGGACCTTTAAATGTATAAATGTTCTAGGCAAAAGAATAGCCTATGTAACTTGATACCTAAACGTTTTAAAATGAGTACAGAGCTCAAATGTACGACATATAGTAATTGAACCTATTTACCTTTTTTTGTAAAGTTCATTTGAGATTCAAAGTAAAATTAGTTTGTTTGCTAACTGTTCATGGTTTGTCAATAATTTTCTTTAGGCGGTGGCTAATTAAGGTGTATAGGTGTACTGTCATCATCAGGTTGGAAGGACCATCAATATTTTTTTTTAGGAACGAAGTACGCATTTTCACCTGATTAATCTTTACCCGTATAACAATGCTTTCAGTCACAAAAAACAGGTTCTATCAGTTATTTATCACCGGATCTTTTAAATTAGCATACCGTTGCATTTCATGTAATACAGTATATAATTTTTTTTAAACATTAAAAGTTTTCAAAATATCGGTATTAATCATTAGTAAGACGCATATCTTCAAAATATGAGTGAATATGAGGGACGAATGAGTGTGATGAGTGTAGATGAACGAGTGTAGTCATTATCTACTGAGGTAAACTGTTTTTTACAGAGAGCCATTTATTAACAGCCCAATAGCCAAGGCAACTAAGAGACTAGCTTTACGTGGAATCTGAACCACGTAGTATTGGATTTTGCTAACTGAACAGTCCGATAGTCAGTTTTCTTCCTTATACAACATACGGAATCCGACTACCACCCCGCCCGGACACCCCAGACATTCCTAGTAGTGTCTATTCCAATTAAAACTAACTGAGCGCACAGTTTTTACCTTTTATATAATTTTTTATCTCATCCATTATGCAATGTACTATAAGTTATATAAAGATTTATTACTTAGGTTGAATCGGGTACTTGCTACATACATTAAACAGATAAGAACAGTTTTACTCTATGTGGACCTCCACCTGACGCAGAAACTTCCGATTTGATAAAATATTGCCCTCAATTTTACTTGATATGCTAAATATAACCAGATCTATTTATGTCCAATGAAATTGCTAAAGAGATGGGCGTGAACCTCTTTCCTATTTGTTCATGTAAAAAGTCGTTATTTATTCATGACGACTTGATAAAGGTCTCTAATCACATGGCCTTTAGCCTCTAGCGATTAGAAAATATCAAAGTTATCACAAAATGCTTGCAAAATTAATATTTTAACATTTTTTATTAGATAACCCCAGCCAATCGAATACAGTATCAATTTCCTTTATCACTTCCCTAAACTTCCTCATGAACTGTGAACTTATGATATTAAATTACTCTCATCCAAATTAAAATTATATATATTATATATATATTTATTTATGATGTAATTATTATTATAATGCTTCATTTCACGTGGTACTGCTGGATTGTATGAGAAATTTATTCAACGAGTGAGGTACCGACCGTTAGCTTAGTTGGGATTCGAACCTAGGACCTTGCCCTCTGCAGTCCGCATCCTTAGCAACTGAGCCACCAATATATTATTGTAGCTAGAAATCAACTATACAATTTTTTTTCCTTCTACATGTATTTTTTAAATTAATTATAGGTATACTACAAAAGTAGGTAGTTTTTACATTAAAAGAGCGAGTATACCACAGTAATATATCTTATATGTTGTGTAGAACCTTTAGTGAGTATTAGAGCTTTAACAGCAAACATATGATATTTTTGTGGTATTTTTATTGGTGTAACGTAAAAACTACCTAATCACCAAGAAATTGTAGTCTTCATAAAATATGTACTAAAACAAAAATAAATTAATTAAATATACAAAATATATGTTTGTGTAATTCAGCTGTGTATTTTAAAGATTGATCAAATAGTAAATTATTGTCAGTGGTATTTACCATTCAACAGTAGGCTACATTTAGATTGTATTTTAGCACTTTTGTGGGTTTCAAAACCTTCTAAGGCTGACGTAAGATTTGTTCGCTCGTATTTAAAATGTATAATTTTTTATATATTACAATTAGTGTGTTCATATTAATTGTGAGGGTCAGCAAATGGTTTAGGTTTTTAATACTTCTAATATGTTCGTTGAATCTGTTGTTGAATGAAAGGCCAGCTTGTCCAACATAGTGACTCAAGAAATTATTACAATTTGATTTATAATTCCTACTATTATCACATTTCTAATATGATCTAATGTATTAGTTTTCTCTTTCATTATGAGGCTGATCTCGTTAGACCGTTTGAAAGCTCTTTCATATTTACTTTTGTAAGGTTTTATTGCCTGGATGTCTACTTTTCCCATGTACTATGATTTTATATATTTAATTTCTATCTATAATTTTATTTATATGAGTTTTGTATACATTGTAAGCAATTTTATTGAAAAATATACCTATTGTGTAGTATATAATATATTTTTTTATCACTTCAGATACCATATTTGTTAATTAAAAATGTTAGAATGAGAATGAATTATTGTTAACATTTTTTTTTCCTATTTGTGAAATAATGCATTAACCAGTAAATAGGTAAGACACTATAATACTTAATGGTATGCTGTATTTTTATGTTTTTAATGATATGTTATATATTCGTTCGTTATATTAATGAACGACCGAACGAACGAATGGGTTTCTTTAAAGAAAGGCAGAGTTAGGACTAGGACTATTAAGTCCTCTCTTCAACTCAACTTTAGATTGAATATGTGACGATATATTGTTATGAAGAACTGTAGCATATTGTTTGTATATATAAAGAAAATCTACAGTCAAATGGTTTCAAACAATTCAACAAAATCAGAATTCATTAACTATTTTCAAGGCCCACTAATTTTGGAAGTAGCGCCTCAGTGTTACTGTGGACTCTGTGTTGGAAAAAGTACAGTCCAATAAATCTCTTGTAATTTACCTTGACAAAGGTTTGATATATATAATGACCATATAAATAGTTTTTAAAAGTTTTAACTTTTAACTATGGATTTTAAACGCTTCTAAGGCTAACAAAATATGGTTTCACTCGTACTTAAATATGCTATTTTTGAAATAGTGTGTTTATAATAATTGAGAGAGTCGGAATATTACGTGAGGTTTTTAATGCTTCTAATATATTCATTGAATCTGGTTTTGAATGAAAGGCCAGCTTGTCCAATCTAGTGACTCAGGAAATCATTATAGTTTGATTTTAAAATTCTACTATTGTCCCAATTCAAATATGGATTAATTTTATGAGTTTTATCTGTTATTATGTGGCTGTCTCGTTATACTGTTTCAATGCTATTTATTACCTTCTTCTTCAAGGTTTTGTTGTTTTAATGTCTACATTTTCCATGTACTATGATTTTATATATTTAATTTCTATCTTAAATTGTATTGTTATATTGTTTTGTATATATTTTTATAACGTACCAATTAATGATATTTGGTTGAAAGAAGTTTTATTAAAAAACATACTTACAGTATAAGTAAACGTCACAAAATGCACAAATATATTACAATACAAGTAAAAAATGCACAAATATTATGGTGATCGATTTCGGTGAACCACGCTCACCTTCCTCAGACCAGAGGGATTCACAAAAGAATATAAGAAATATTAAATAATTAAAGATGTCAGTTAATTATTTATTTTTTTTATTTAGTAAATAATATTGATGATAAATAATGTATATTTTTATCCCTTCAATTTTTTTACTAAAAAGTTTAGAATAACATGACATAGCTGTTTACATTTTATATTTTATGCCCGTTTGTGAATTAAAGCACTAACATGTTAGTAAGCAAGATACTACAATGCTTAATTTTTTGTTGAATTACTCTGTTTTTACTTAAATGTTTTATAATGTTTCATTATATTAATGAAAACCTGAACGAACTAATTCTTGCTTTTAATGAAAGGCGGAATTAGGACTAGAATTACTACGTCCTCTCTTCCACTCAGCCTTATATTGAATATGTAACAGTATACTGTTATGTATGTTAAATAAGACATTTGATGTCTTTAATTATGGATAAAACCTACTATTACATGTTTCATTAACATAAAAAGCCAATTCATCATTTTGATACGCTAAGCCTTAAAACAAACTCAGCAAAATCAGAATTCATTAAATTTGTTCAATGGCCACTGATTTAGGGAGTAATGCCTCAGTGCTACTGGCGGACTGTGTTGGAAGAAGTGTAGTACACTAAATCCCTTGGAATACACCTTGACAACGGTTTGACATGTAATGACCATATCAATGGTGTTAGCTCTAAAATATTTTCAGGTAGTTATGTACTGAGGGCTCTTTCTAATCGCTATACTATTCAACTACTATTTTCTATTATTAAGATAGGTATTTTAATCTTATCTACCCTGTCATTTCCTCTGTGGAGATGTAGTGTAAATGGTGAATTCTTGATGGTGTTCAGAATCCAACATAAGGCAATCCGAATTATTGAATTTTAAATAACAGATAGTCGTGCAAACCAATTTTAAGCAACTTAAGCTGTTGTCTTTGTCTTGCGTATCCAAGAAACAATACTTTATTGTATGTTCAAATACAAATTGATAGGGGCAGTGATGTACATAAATATAATACTAGAAAAAAGAGATGGCTACCATACTGGTCAACACAGAAAAGTCTATCAACATTTTCCCTCGTAGGATGTGGGTGTCAAACTATCTTGCATGACTATGACAGTTCCTTGCACACTACTTGGAGACCAGTACTTTAGGGATAAGATTACGTATATAGGTCATGAAATATCGGAGAAGGGTGTCCATTAACAATAAGGATGAACTAAGAAGTTGGTTAGGTTTGGTAAACTATTACGGACGATTTGTCAACAAACTGTCAAGCTTGCTTCACCCTTTGTATGAGCTCATAAGAAAAGGAGTGAAGTTTGTTTGGACTACAGAATGTTAAAAGGCCTGGAATCAGACTAAGAACGAAATTTCGTCCGATACTGTATTAATACCATATGATCCGAGTTTGCCCATAATGTTTTCCGCTGATGCCAGTCAGTAGATTTTGGAGCAACTCTATCACACTCATTTTTGGTGGGTCAGAGAAACGTATGTTTTGATTCCCGAGCTCTCTCATCGGCTGAACAATCTTATTCTTAAGTAGACAAGGAAGTGCCAGGAGTATTTTGGGGTGTTAATAAATGTTTCCAGTATCTGTTTTCAAAACTGTTCATTTTGAGATCTGATAATAAACCACTTGCATCAATTTTCAATCCCTCACAGAAATTACCCCAAATGACTACTCAAATCTTCTCAGGTATGCGATATTTTTAGAGGAGTTTGTTTATGACTTTAAGCATGTGTCATCTCAGAATAATGTAGCAGCCGACGCCCTTTCAAGAATGCCAATATTAAGAAAAAACGATGAAAACTTCATGGATGATATATACAAGGCGTCAAAAGGTTATATGGACATGCTAACGGTAAATGTGAGTGAAAATCAGAGCAAAATTCAAAATACTTAGTTTTATAGAAAGTTTATGGTTGTTTACTGAAGGGTAAACCTCATGTTTGCAAGATGTACTAGTGAACTCAGTTTAGTCAATGATTGTATACTCAGAGGTACAGAGCTGCTGTACCAACATCGCTGAGGAGAAGGATTTTAGAAGACTTACATTCAGCACAAATTGGAGTTGGTAGAATGAAAGCGTTGGCTAGAATAGTCTGGTGGCCAGTAATTGATATTGAAATTGAACGATTTGTGAAGAATTGTAATTCTTGTCAAACTAACCAAAAAAATCCTGCCAAAGTCTGACATCCATGGGAAACGGAATATGCTCCATGGAGGAGATTACACATTGATTTTCTAGGTCCCGTAGCAAATGAAAATATACTGTTGGTGGTGGGGAAAAATTCTAACTGGCTTGAAGTCTGTTCATTTTTCAAATATCCTCAAAGAAAACTATTGAATTTTTGGAAGTTGTGTTCCAAATATTTAGTTTTCTTAACACGATTGTAAGTGATAATGCCACTGTATTCACATCAGAAGAGTTTCAGGCGTATCTAAAGCGAATTGGAGTTTCACGTAGAACAATTGCACCGTACAACCCACAGAGTAACGGCCAGCAGAACGTTACGTCCAAGGGGTCAAAATAAACTACCTCAGTTAGTGGAACAAGGTGATTCTCTGAATGAAAAAATTACTAACATTTCTCGTTTCTCAAAGTCGAACGCCCTCAACGGTAACAGGGAAAAGTCCAGCAGAGCTGATATTTGGGTGGAAAATTCTAACTACCTTGGATATAATATTAAGTGCTAGGAGTAAAACGCCAAATGGAAAGCATGAAGATAAACCAGCAATTTCACAACATGGAAACAGAAAGATCGTGGAGGGAGTTCAAGGAAGAATACATAGTAATGGTAAGAGGTTATTCAAGACCCGGAAAAAGGTGTGGATAAGAGGAGTTATAAAACAAATAATTGTAAGGGTGATGAACTGTGTACAAGTTGATCAAATGATTTGGAGACGACACACTAATCAAATTCAAAAACTATAAATTTAATTTTCTCAAAGCCAAATCTTTTAATTTTATTTTTACGAGGGACGAGTTGTAGTGTTTCTAAATATGTTATTTGCAATTTATAACAGCTGCTATTTATTTTGATGTTGATTATAATGAAAAAGTAAATAGAATAATTTGAATTAACTATGTCTGTGTTTTTTAATATTTGTAAATTGAAAAAAGTTGTTATTAATATCTCGTAAAACTATAGCTCAACAAAATTAATATAGTCTGCCTGTGATAATAGCCTCTAATCGTTATGCCCTCTAACCTGTCGACTGTGATAGTACTTAGGAAATATTCCACTACCATATGTTTAAATAGGATAATCTAAATTATTTTATATATAGCAAAATGGCATAAAATATTATTTCTTCTAAGTAAACTTCTAAACTTAACTGTAATGTTATATGTTGAATATGGCCTAAATGCGTTAATTTATAATTATATCTAAAATACAAATGATAAGTTGTTTTATTTTATAAAATATACTTAAGGTCATGAGATTTATAGTCTTGATAATAAAGTCGACATGTTTCTATTATATGGTTTTTTTGTTTTTGTAAATATATTGATCAAATTCTTTGATATTTTACTGAAAATAAGGTTTTAAGACATTAAGCTCACATAGGATCAGAGCTAATATTTATTACCAAATAACCATTGTTATAAGTACAATAAGTCCCTATGAAATATTTAGTTTATTTTAATAAAGGTTTTAACAAAATGTTTTACTATGTATAAGGTATAACTAAAGGAATTAACAATTAATTTATAAGTATCAGAGTTTGTATAGTTTACACTTAAAAAATAACGTTTATCATTGACAGATTAAGTGATCCAATTAACCGTTTTTTTCTACTATGAATTAATGTGACTTTAGTGATCTTTTTAAAAACCTTATACTAATTCCCATTTATTACTTAAATAAAGTATTTTATTAAATCATAAAGGTAATGAAATATTGTTAGTGTACATAAAGAGATTACTTGTCTTATCTGGTTTATATTAAACCCAAGAAGTAAATTGTGCTTCAGTACAAACTTTGTTTTGAGTTTTAAAAGCTTTTCTGTTATTCTGTGTACTTCAATCCACTTACTGCTTAAAAATTAAATGGAATAATATGGCTTTTGGTCGAGAGATTCCAACAGTTCCCAACACCTGTTAAACGAGCAAATTTTCGTTTCGAAGGCTCGTTTGGGCGACAGCTAAAGAAAAATTTATAAATCTCGGCAGTTAATTAGGCAAAACTTCATTATCACATCTGTAATTGAACTCGGGTCAACTTCTTCTCCAACACACTAGCCCCTAAACTATGGCATCTTCCTTTACATGTATCATACACTATTTGCCTTTCCCACCCTCCAAGTCCTGTTAATAAGCACACATAAAAAGATGTTCTGATTGTCCTCTCAACATCTTATAAATTGAACAGCTCCGAACTAGTTAATGGATTAGATGGCTTTGTCTGGTTGTAACATTTGGTATATTTTTAGGGAAAACGTCATTTATTGTTAGTGTGCTTGGCAATAAATGGTTCATTTATATGTAGTTATGGTTCATGATTGGACTCTTTGGTCCACTCTTCACTGTGCAGTGAAAAAGTAGAAAATTACAGTTCAAAACGTCTAAATATCCCCATAAATAAGCATAGTCAAAATTGGAATACTAAACAATAAAAATTGAATAATATGGCTCCATCTATTTGTTTATTTATTTTAAAATAAAATATTATTGCTATATCAAAGCAAATATCAACATTATAGTTTAAATGTTCACCAAGTATACACCAAATATCAATTCCCATATGAAAAGGTGTTTTATCATGACTTTGAGAATAACTGGGATGTCAGTCGAAGAGGTGGTTATATAGGTTTAAGTCGTTGTGGGTTATATACGAAAAGGTGTTTTATCATGACTTTGAGAATAACTGGGATGTCAGTCGAAGAGGTGGTTATATAGGTTTAAGTCGTTGTGGGTTATATATGAAAAGGTGTTTTATCATGACTTTGATAATAACTGGGATGTCAGTCGAAGAGGTGGTTATATAGGTTTAAGTCGTTGTGGGTTATATACGAAAAGGTGTTTTATCATGACTTTGATAATAACTGGGATGTCAGTCGAAGAGGTGGTTATATAGGTTTAAGTCGTTGTGGGTTATATACGAAAAGGTGTTTTATCATGACTTTGATAATAACTGGGATGTCAGTCGAAGAGGTGGTTATATAGGTTTAAGTCGTTGTGGGTTATATACGAAAAGGTGTTTTATCATGACTTTGATAATAACTGGGATGTCAGTCGAAGAGGTGGTTATATAGGTTTAAGTCGTTGTGGGTTATATATGAAAAGGTGTTTTATCATGACTTTGATAATAACTGGGATGTCAGTCGAAGAGGTGGTTATATAGGTTTAAGTCGTTGTGGGTTATATATGAAAAGGTGTTTTATCATGACTTTGATAATAACTGGGATGTCAGTCGAAGAGGTGGTTATATAGGTTTAAGTCGTTGTGGGTTATATACGAAAAGGTGTTTTATCATGACTTTGATAATAACTGGGATGTCAGTCGAAGAGGTGGTTATATAGGTTTAAGTCGTTGTGGGTTATATATGAAAAGGTGTTTTATCATGACTTTGATAATAACTGGGATGTCAGTCGAAGAGGTGGTTATATAGGTTTAAGTCGTTGTGGGTTATATACGAAGAGGTTTTTTATCATGACTTTGAGAATAACTGGGAAGTCAATCGAAGAGGTGGTTTTCTAGGTTTAAGTAGTTGTGGGTTATATACGGAAAGGTGTTTTATCATGACTTTGAGAATAACTGGGAAGTCAATCGAAGAGGTGGTTTTCTAGTTTTAAGTAGTTGTGGGTTATATACGAAAAGGTGTTTTATCATGACTTTTATAATAACTAGAAAGGCAGTCGAAGAGGTAGTTATCTAGGTTTAAGTAGTTGTGGGTTATATACGAAAAGGTGTTTTATCATGACTTTTATAATAACTAGAAAGGCAGTCGAAGAGGTAGTTATCTAGGTTTAAGTCGTTGTGGGTTATATACGGAAAGGTGTTTTATCATGACTTTTATAATAACTAGAAAGGCAGTCGAAGAGGTAGTTATCTAGGTTTAAGTAGTTGTGGGTTATATACGGAAAGGTGTTTTATCATGACTTTGATAATAACTGGGATGTCAGTCGAAGAGGTGGTTATATAGGTTTAAGTCGTTGTGGGTTATATACGAAAAGGTGTTTTATCATGACTTTTATAATAACTAGAAAGGCAGTCGAAGAGGTAGTTATCTAGGTTTAAGTAGTTGTGGGTTATATACGGAAAGGTGTTTTATCATGACTTTTATAATAACTAGAAAGGCAGTCGAAGAGGTAGTTATCTAGGTTTAAGTCGTTGTGGGTTATATACGGAAAGGTGTTTTATCATGACTTTTATAATAACTAGAAAGGCAGTCGAAGAGGTAGTTATCTAGGTTTAAGTAGTTGTGGGTTATATACGAAAAGGTGTTTTATCATGACTTTGATAATAACTGGGATGTCAGTCGAAGAGGTGGTTATATAGGTTTAAGTCGTTGTGGGTTATATACGAAAAGGTGTTTTATCATGACTTTTATAATAACTAGAAAGGCAGTCGAAGAGGTGGTTATCTAGGTTTAAGTAGTTGTGGGTTATATACGAAAAGGTGTTTTATCATGACTTTGATAATAACTGGGATGTCAGTCGAAGAGGTGGTTATATAGGTTTAAGTCGTTGTGGGTTATATACGAAAAGGTGTTTTATCATGACTTTTATAATAACTAGAAAGGCAGTCGAAGAGGTGGTTATCTAGGTTTAAGTAGTTGTGGGTTATATACGAAAAGGTGTTTTATCATGACTTTGATAATAACTGGGATGTCAGTCGAAGAGGTGGTTATATAGGTTTAAGTCGTTGTGGGTTATATACGAAAAGGTGTTTTATCATGACTTTGATAATAACTGGGATGTCAGTCGAAGAGGTGGTTATATAGGTTTAAGTCGTTGTGGGTTATATACGAAAAGGTGTTTTATCATGACTTTGATAATAACTGGGATGTCAGTCGAAGAGGTGGTTATATAGGTTTAAGTCGTTGTGGGTTATATACGAAAAGGTGTTTTATCATGACTTTGATAATAACTGGGATGTCAGTCGAAGAGGTGGTTATATAGGTTTAAGTCGTTGTGGGTTATATACGAAAAGGTGTTTTATCATGACTTTGATAATAACTGGGATGTCAGTCGAAGAGGTGGTTATATAGGTTTAAGTCGTTGTGGGTTATATACGAAAAGGTGTTTTATCATGACTTTGATAATAACTGGGATGTCAGTCGAAGAGGTGGTTATATAGGTTTAAGTCGTTGTGGGTTATATACGAAAAGGTGTTTTATCATGACTTTGAGAATAACTGGGATGTCAGTCGAAGAGGTGGTTATATAGGTTTAAGTCGTTGTGGGTTATATACGAAAAGGTGTTTTATCATGACTTTGAGAATAACTGGGATGTCAGTCGAAGAGGTGGTTATATAGGTTTAAGTCGTTGTGGGTTATATACGAAAAGGTGTTTTATCATGACTTTGAGAATAACTGGGATGTCAGTCGAAGAGGTGGTTATCTAGGTTTAAGTCGTTGTGGGTTATATACGAAAAGGTGTTTTATCATGACTTTGAGAATAACTGGGATGTCAGTCGAAGAGGTGGTTATCTAGGTTTAAGTCGTTGTGGGTTATATACGAAAAGGTGTTTTATCATGACTTTGAGAATAACTGGGATGTCAGTCGAAGAGGTGGTTATCTAGGTTTAAGTCGTTGTGGGTTATATACGAAAAGGTGTTTTATCATGACTTTGAGAATAACTGGGATGTCAGTCGAAGAGGTGGTTATCTAGGTTTAAGTAGTTGTGGGTTATATACGAAAAGGTGTTTTATCATGACTTTGAGAATAACTGGGATGTCAGTCGAAGAGGTGGTTATATAGGTTTAAGTCGTTGTGGGTTATATACGAAAAGGTGTTTTATCATGACTTTGAGAATAACTGGGATGTCAGTCGAAGAGGTGGTTATCTAGGTTTAAGTCGTTGTGGGTTATATACGAAAAGGTGTTTTATCATGACTTTGAGAATAACTGGGATGTCAGTCGAAGAGGTGGTTATCTAGGTTTAAGTCGTTGTGGGTTATATACGAAGAGGTTTTTTATCATGACTTTGAGAATAACTGGGAAGTCAATGGAAAAGGTAGTTTTCTAGGTTTAAGTAGTTGTGGGTTATATACGAAAAGGTGTTTTATCATGACTTTGAGAATAACTGGGATGTCAGTCGAAGAGGTGGTTATCTAGGTTTAAGTCGTTGTGGGTTATATACGAAGAGGTTTTTTATCATGACTTTGAGAATAACTGGGAAGTCAATGGAAAAGGTAGTTTTCTAGGTTTAAGTAGTTGTGGGTTATATACGAAAAGGTGTTTTATCATGACTGTGAGAATAACTGGGAAGTCAATCGAAGAGGTGGTTTTCTAGGTTTAAGTAGTTGTGGGTTATATACGGAAAGGTGTTTTTTCATGCCTTTGATAATAACTAGAAAGCCAGTCGAAGAGGTGGTTTTCTAGGTTTAAGTCGTTGTGGGTTATATACGAAAAGGTGTTTTATCATGACTTTGAGAATAACTGGGAAGTCAATCGAAGAGGTGGTTTTCTAGGTTTAAGTAGTTGTGGGTTATATACGAAAAGGTGTTTTATCATGACTTTGAGAATAACTGGGAAGTCAATCGAAGAGGTGGTTTTCTAGGTTTAAGTAGTTGTGGGTTATATACGAAAAGGTGTTTTATCATGACTTTGATAATAACTAGAAAGCCAGTCGAAGAGGTGGTTTTCTAGGTTTAAGTCGTTGTGGGTTATATACGAAAAGGTGTTTTATCATGACTTTGAGAATAACTGGGAAGTCAATCGAAGAGGTGGTTTTCTAGGTTTAAGTAGTTGTGGGTTATATACGAAAAGGTGTTTTATCATGATTTTGATAATAACTAGAAAGCCAGTCGAAGAGGTGGTTTTCTAGGTTTAAGTAGTTGTGGGTTATATACGAAAAGGTGTTTTATCATGACTTTGAGAATAACTGGGAAGTCAATCGAAGAGGTGGTTTTCTAGGTTTAAGTAGTTGTGGGTTATATACGGAAAGGTGTTTTATCATGACTTTGAGAATAACTGGGAAGTCAATCGAAGAGGTGGTTTTCTAGTTTTAAGTAGTTGTGGGTTATATACGAAAAGGTGTTTTATCATGACTGTGAGAATAACTGGGAAGTCAATCGAAGAGGTGGTTTTCTAAGTTTAAGTAGTTGTGGGTTATATACGGAAAGGTGTTTTTTCATGCCTTTTATAATAACTAGAAAGCCAGTCGAAGAGGTGGTTTTCTAGGTTTAAGTCGTTGTGGGTTATATACGAAAAGGTGTTTTATCATGACTTTTATAATAACTGGAAAGGCAGTCGAAGAGGTGGTTATATAGGTTTAAGTCGTTGTGGGTTATATACGGAAAGGTGTTTTATCATGACTTTTATAATAACTAGAAAGGCAGTCGAAGAGGTGGTTATATAGGTTTAAGTAGTTGTGGGTTATATATGGAAAGGTGTTTTATCATGACTTTTATAATAACTAGAAAGGCAGTCGAAGAGGTGGTTTTATAGGTTTAAGTAGTTGTGGGTTATATACGAAAAGGTGTTTTATCATGCCCTTGATAATAACTGGAATGGCAGTCGAAGAGGTGGTTATCTAGGTTTAAGTAGTTGTGGGTTATATACGGAAAGGTGTTTTATCATGACTTTTATAATAACTAGAAAGGCAGTCGAAGAGGTGGTTTTCTAGGTTTAAGTAGTTGTGGGTTATATATGGAAAGGTGTTTTATCATGAATTTTATAATAACTAGAAAGGCAGTCGAAGAGGTGGTTATATAGGTTTAAGTAGTTGTGGGTTATATACGGAAAGGTGTTTTATCATGACTTTTATAATAACTAGAAAGGCAGTCGAAGAGGTGGTTATATAGGTTTAAGTAGTTGTGGGTTATATATGGAAAGGTGTTTTATCATGACTTTTATAATAACTGGAAAGGCAGTCGAAGAGGTCGTTTTCTAGGTTTAAGTAGTTGTGGGTTATATACGGAAAGGTGTTTTATCATGACTTTTATAATAACTAGAAAGGCAGTCGAAGAGGTGGTTTTATAGGTTTAAGTAGTTGTGGGTTATATACGGAAAGGTGTTTTATCATGACTTTTATAATAACTAGAAAGGCAGTCGAAGAGGTGGTTATATAGGTTTAAGTAGTTGTGGGTTATATACGGAAAGGTGTTTTATCATGACTTTTATAATAACTAGAAAGGCAGTCGAAGAGGTGGTTATATAGGTTTAAGTAGTTGTGGGTTATATATGGAAAGGTGTTTTATCATGACTTTTATAATAACTAGAAAGGCAGTCGAAGAGGTGGTTTTATAGGTTTAAGTAGTTGTGGGTTATATATGGAAAGGTGTTTTATCATGACTTTTATAATAACTAGAAAGGCAGTCGAAGAGGTGGTTTTATAGGTTTAAGTAGTTGTGGGTTATATACGGAAAGGTGTTTTATCATGACTTTTATAATAACTAGAAAGGCAGTCGAAGAGGTGGTTATATAGGTTTAAGTAGTTGTGGGTTATATACGGAAAGGTGTTTTATCATGACTTTTATAATAACTAGAAAGGCAGTCGAAGAGGTGGTTATATAGGTTTAAGTAGTTGTGGGTTATATATGGAAAGGTGTTTTATCATGACTTTTATAATAACTAGAAAGGCAGTCGAAGAGGTGGTTATATAGGTTTAAGTAGTTGTGGGTTATATACGGAAAGGTGTTTTATCATGACTTTTATAATAACTAGAAAGGCAGTCAAAGAGGTGGTTATATAGGTTTAAGTAGTTGTGGGTTTTATATACGGAAATGTGTTTTATCATGACTTTTATAATAACAGGAAAGGCAGTCGAAGAGGTGGTTATATAGGTTTAAGTAGTTGTGGGTTATATATGGAAAGGTGTTTTATCATGACTTTTATAATAACAGGAAAGGCAGTCGAAGAGGTGGTTATATAGGTTTAAGTAGTTGTGGGTTTTATATACGGAAAGGTGTTTTATCATGACTTTGAGAATAACTGGCAAGTCAATCGAAGAGGTGGTTTTCTAGGTTTAAGTCGTTGTGGGTTATATACGGAAAGCTGATACGGTTATGACGTGAAAATGTTTCATCTTAACAATCTAAATATATACTTGTTATATTAGGTAATAAGCGCTAGTCTGTTCAATAGACTAGTTTATATATAGATAACTGTACAGCAAAAGGTAAATCAATTAAAAAAATAAAATAATTATTTATACTCTTGAAATGTCTTTGAAAAATAATACTATCGCAGACATTTTACTAGTTTTACTAATTGTCTACTGACTGGTCTGTACTATGTTTCTTATATTTGCCTTTTAAGTTGTTTATTGAATCAACTTTTTTTAGTACTCTCAGGCTTCACTTAGCAAACTAGCTTGAGATGCAGGCTCATAGTAAAACAAATTTAAATAATTGTTTCTGGAGATAAATTTGACTAATAATTATAAATGATATATAATTATTATAACAGTTAGTACATTTTCAATTCTGTTTTAAAAATTAAGATCTATCCAGATTTAGGACGTTGTGTGCAAATTATGGAACTCATGCACTTCAGAACCACTTTAGGTGTATGAGTGAGTGGATGTATTTGGGTGGATAAAACAGTTGGCGTATATGTGGGAAGGTAGGTCAATAACTACCGTACGTGTATGTGTGGGCATGTGTATAAGTTGTTCAGCTAACCCGTAGGGCACATTCCTGCACTGCTTCCAAGAAAATTGTTATTTGTCTTATTTTTTAAATATACGAATATTCAGTGTAACCTTCTCAGTACACACTTCAAAACACTATTAGTTACCTTAAACGCCATAATCCTATATAATCACAAAAATATGACTCTCCCAGACTTTCACGTTTATATGGCCCTTCCTTCGAACTTAGATGTTGAGAATAAGGTCAAATATGAGAATAGCGTGTTTAGACAATTATTAGCACATTAAATATAAGAGAAGCAAAGCAATTACTGTGTAGAAAGGGTATGAATATAATTATGTAATTACCTGGATAAATATAACTAACTGTGATGAACTATATGGTTAATGATAAGATAATGTACTGTATTAATACAATAATAATATACTAAACATGACACCACCGTGGCAGTATTATTATTATTTTCGTAAATGACCTGTACCTGGACTTGAGGAATAACTCTTTCAATTACCAAATCTTTTATATATAGTTAATAAGAGTGCCAGAAAATTAGTATGTTTTACTATTACGAACGTATAAATAAGTTAGTATTAAGTGGTAAAGAGCGTACGCTTTTACTATATCTGTAAGGAAATGTACAGTAGAAATAGCCACAGTGAGTAAAGCAACAGAAGTTACTTCCAATAGTGCGCTAAATGTGTGTCAAGTAGTTATTTCTTCAGTTTGCCATACAATAACAAGGCCAGCACCTTATCAGTCCCTCCCTTGTTTAACTCAAATCTTTAAGTATAACCGTAATAATTATTATTACATATAAATAAAGATGTACATTAATTAAAATCTATTCATAACTGCCACTGAGAAGTTTACTGCGGTCATAAGAAAGTGACCTCTGTTTAGTTTTCTCTTTGTAATTATCAAGGGCAGTAACCCTCATTATTTAGTTGAATTCCATAAGTGCTCTTAACTTTGTATACATCACAACATATTACAGGTTAATGGATAAGAAGATGTTATTTTTTAGATATGAGATTGTTTGGAAAATAGATTAATGAAAAGGACCATTAGACTTTCATTTGAGGCTAACAAATATCGTGAGTTATTTAGATGTAAAATTGTTATGACATTCATAGTTATTCATGACCCATATTAGATGTTTCACAATATCAGTTACTTTCCTATTAGTTATAGAAAAATATTACTAATATTTTTCTTCATACCACACTGATTCAATAAGGTCAGCCACAATAATATTTCTAGTCGTGACTTTTTATATTAGTAATATTTTAATATTAGCGATTTCTCAAATATATTAATATCAGGATATAAAAAAACACTAAGATACCCAATTTTATCAAATAAGTTAAAAAGAATATTTGTTCTAAACTATAACATTTGATAGTATTTCATCTGTAATTAGGTTTATTAACATAAAACTTAATAAAATGTCAGTAATGCCACAAAAAACATTATATAACAACAAATAATTACTCTTAGTTTAATCTAAATATTATATTTATTTAAATAGTTGTATAGCTGTGTTAACAAGCAGAAAGAATGTGTTTGGATATTAACTAATATTACTGTAAAAATGAATTTATGTTTACATTCATTATTCATCTTTATTCGTTTGAAACATTTTATATTTGTACAAACACGTCTATTCTAAAAATATGTATAATACTAAATTAAATTAAAACTAAATTAAAATTAAAATAGTGTTACAATAAATCACCAAATTTATAATAACACTTGTCCAAGAAATAATGTTTAACTTTAGATTTAAAAACTGAAAATGATCTCTCATCTCTAATATTCGATGGCAGTTTGTTGTATACAGTAGTGCAAACATAGTAAGGCCCTTTTTCAAACAAAGTTGTGTTGTGCTTCAATACTGTCAACATCTCTCTAGTCCGAGTGGGATATTGATGAAATGTACCATTTTCAACAAAAATATTTGGGTGTTTCTTGACAAAAATACATGCCTCATAACCAATCAGGCCAGCCAAAGATAGAATTCGGAGTTCACAAAAAAGTGGCTTGCAAGAGTTCAATCTTGCTCGCCTGCTATGGCCCTCACACACCATTTTTGGAGGGCAAACACTCTTGTGAAATTTGATAAACTTGATGGACCCCAGAAAATAATCCCGTAACGCATAATCGATTCAGCATGAGAGAAATATACAGTCCTTAAAATCTCAGGGCTGCACACCTTACCTAAATGGCTGAGAGCGTAGCACATGTTGCGTAGTCTCTTACAAACCTGATCAACATGGATGTTCCAATTTAGCCTCTCATCAATATGAACAACAAGGAATTTGACAGATGATTTCTGTTTTGCTTCTTCACAGCCCAATCTGATTTGTCCTTGGTAATGTGTCTTTTTGGAGCTATCCAGATGAAATTGGATGAAATTAGTTTTGCTGATGTTTAATTTGAGTTTGTTTGCAGAAAACCATTTATGAAGGGCGTCAAGAAGATTATTAGTAGTAGATACAACAGAGGTTTGAGATTATTTGGAAACACAATTGGAGCAATCATTAGCAAACATGACAATATTAAGTTCTGGTGAAATTTTTGGAAGATCGTTAATATATATTAAAAATAGTATTGGCCCTAAAATAGATACCTGGGGTACTCTAGTCACAATGGGTTTCTAAGAGGAATGAATTTTTTGGCTACCTAGATGGATTTCAACTGTTTGACCCCGATCAGTTAAGTACGAATGAAACAATTTTAGTGCATGTCCTCTCACACCATATTTTTCAAGTTTTCTGATAAGGATATTGTGATTCACAGGGTCAAAAGCCTTACTTAAGTCACAACATTTTACACTAATATAGCAATAGCAAAGGATAATATTTCTTGTGCCAAAATTGGCCTAGAAGACCAGTCAGCAGTCCAAACTAGCGATTCATACAAAAAAGGAATAAAAAAATATTAATAATAGTCTAGATCACATAATAGTTACTCGGCGTATTAGTTACTTTTCTGCATCTAATACAAAAAGGCTAATACTAATATATTCAGCCATTCCTAATCATAGAATGTATGAACTGAGTACTTACCAACAATCAAATACATCTCAGTATGTATATCATAGCCAATATTGACATATTAGGTACCCTTATATACAGTAAAAGGAAATAAATATACATAAACTATACTTGATTTGGAATTCTATCATGTTTTTAAATTTAAATAAATTAAAATGTCTGGTTATTGAAAAACCAAATTTAAAAAATATTTATATAACAAAGAGATTGTTAAGTGGTAGATAAATCTCTAAATAGTTATATGACAAGGGAAGGCGAGGTGCGGAGGTCACCGGCTATCAGCAGGGCAGGTCAGGTGCTGCAGTATATAAGGCCTCACCACCAACCGAAGATCACTGCTCATCATGAAGGTATCAGCCCTGCTTCTGTGTGGTCTCGGCCTTGTTGTCGCTGCCTACCAAGGCAACAACAACCATCAACAAGGTAAATGCTTGGCATATTAATTATTTACTTTTTAAAATAGTTTATTTTAATTGTATATTGTAAGTATTACTTTTTACCATTTAAGTATTAAATTTCAATGTCAATGATTTTTTATATGTATTTTTTTACGTTTTTCATAATCAGTACGACTTGAGAGTTTTTATATTATTTTACATACTTATTTATATTACCGTTCAAGTATAGCTGTAGGAATAAACTAATAAATGCAAATAAACTAATATGCATGGTATTTTTAAATGTGGTTTATTGGAAATGTCACAATTAAATAAATAATTAACAAAATTTGACTGTTATTAAACAAAATTAAAATGTTCAAATATTAGCTTAAAATATAAAAATATTTGAAACTACCTAAAATATTAGTCCAGGGTAAAAAACTAACTGCGTGAAAATTAGTGAAAATATTATTCAAGAGGGGTTTAGTATCAAAACTTTGTACGTTAGACTTATTTTTATTTACAAATTGATAAATTTAAATTTGTTATTAGTCCAGTGGATAGCTTATACAGACATATGATATTCATAAACATATGATATGACATTAAATAAATAAATATTTACTTATTTAACTAAAGGTGTGAGCGTAAAAACTTCATGATACACAATACTTTTATTATAAATCCTTAGAATTAGGCCCTCTTTAAAACTAAGGAAAAATTTTAAACTGTAACGTGAATAAAAGAGGACATTCTTTTGTAGAAGCCATTTTGTAGAAGCCATTTTGTAGAAGCCATTTTGTAGAAGCCATTTTTTAGAAGCCATTTTGTAGAAGCCATTTTCACTTCATTATTTCTTTAAGATTTTCATGTTTGTTAAAACTGATTTAGAACAATTGAATTTAGATATCAAATATAAGTTGAATTTTCATTTAAAGACTGGATAAGGACACGTTACTCACTTTGATTAAGTCTATATGAGTATTACTTATTACATTTGTATATTACTTATTCTGCAACTAATGTATAAAATATTAACAAAGAGAAATGATTATGTTTTAATCGAATAAAAAATTATACATATATAGGTTAGTATACTACTGTATATTGATTAAAAATACAGTCATTTTTATTAATGAGTAATGCAGTTGAAATGTATTTGTATAGTAGTTTTTAGTAAAATTTATTCTATCAGTCCATGATAATAATAAAAATGTTTTAAATTATTTTAAAAAACATTGTTATTTTCAGCTGACCAGCAGTTCCTGCAAAAGCAGCAGGATCTGTTGCAGCTGTTTATCAACATGCAACAGCCCAGCTATGACCAACAACAGCAACAACAAGCCAGCAACTTCAACTTCCAGCAGCAACAACAAAACTCTAACGTACGTATAGTTTTTCACTCATTCATAGTTCACTCAACTTCCTGTTGAAATAAATAATTAACAAGAAGCTCCTTAGTTTTACAATTAAGTACAATATTTTTTTACCCTTTTTTTAAACTAAGTAGTAAACAGTAATAATTTACGTAATGCTTTGTGTTAAAACAATTTAAAATATTAATGATATCGTGTCTTTCGCAATCATGTACTTCATGTTATCTAAATATTTTTTCCAGTATTCAATTTAAAAGTATTAAAAAATATACTTAAAACATTATTTCGTTGTTTTTTATTATTCTTTTAATTTTCTTTTTCAATTTAATTGTTTTAATATTCTTTTAACTTTTAATTTTCAATTAATCTCATGTATACAAACATTATTTGTTATATATTTTAAATTAAATTGCCATCTATCTTTTCCATACACTTAAAAAGACACGTTAGGTTCTGTTAAATAAATCTCTTCACTAAGTAAAGCTGCAATCTAGAAATTGTTTAATTATTAATATATATGCTGATTTTTTCAGCTTGATATCAATTTATTTATTAAAAGCAGGTTCAATTTTCTAAATGTAATAACAATATCTTTTAGGATATACTGTTACTGTAGTTGTGACTTATATACGTTACAATGTTGGTTCACTTACAACGGTATTTCATTGATATATTCTGTTGCACTACTTATACTATGATGCATAGGCGTTAAAAATATGAATCCAATATGACAAACATTTATTACAAGACTGATCATTCAATAAATAACTCGTCAGAAAACTAGATTTGAATGTTTATTTTTAAATAAAAATTATTTCAATAAATAACAAGAAACTAAATACATAAATTAACAATATTGATCTACAAAGTGCATAAATATTCTCAATTAGACGGTGTTTTTGTCTAGCCAATAGAAATTCAATCCCCGATTTTGTGTTTCAGTTAGCGAATGCAAATATTTCAAAATTAGTAAAATTGTTGTATTAAATTCTTAAGTCATGTTCAATAATTTAAATTTCTACTCTTACTATACATATAAATTCTGTCGAAATATATTCAAGATAAAAATAACTAAATTGAAATTTTCTTTAATATTACTGAATAGCCTATTCTATTTTATTCTATAAAGTCTAACTAGACTATTCTAATATTACCAACTAAATAGGATAAACATTAAGAAGTGTTACAACAAATTTAAGCTCAGCAAGGTATTTAATAGTCAAAGATAGAAGAATAAATCAATAAGTGAGTCAGGCAGGGCAACATTACTATATATAAACATGAGTGTTGCTATATAAACAATTCATGTTCAGGTGCATCAGTACAAATTAAGAACTACATCAGTTTTATTAGGCAAGTTATTACGAAGACTTATTAAAGTCAGCCTTTTAATATATTTTTTCCAAATGATCACATTACTATTCACAAAGTAACAATCTAATAATGTGTTATTTTACAGAACCCTCATACTGTGAAGCAGTTCCAGAACGCATACCAGCAGGGCTTCCTCCCCCGTGGACAGGTCTTCAACTACTACAACCCCAACCACCAACAACAGGCCATCCAGCTGTTTGATCTCTTCTACTTCGCCAAGGACTACAACACCTTCTACCAGGTGGGTCTATCTTATACCACTAATGTTGACAACTAAATATGTATTGGTACAAAATACAGCACATAATGTGTATTAAGTAAAATAAACACAATGACAACTATTTTTAATTTTATAGTATTAATTACTACACTAAACTCCGTTTTGTCTGTGACAGGCTGCTTGCTGGGCCCGCAACAACGTCAACGAGGGTCAGTTTGCCTACGCTCTCAGTGTAGCCATCCTGAACCGTCCTGACACCCAAGGCATTGCCCTGCCTCCTCATTCTGAGGTCTTCCCCCACATGTACGTCAACGCTCAGGCTATTCAGCAGGCCCAGAACCACAAGCAACAAGGTCACAAGGAAGTAAGTCAAATATGAAAGTCTAATAAATATTACCATGTTGATCCTTTTAATGAAATTATCCATGTGTAATCACTAAATTCATATGTAGTTTTAATTTAACAACTTATTCCGGGTCATAGTTTTCGTTTTCTACCGTTATTTCTAAGTTCAGAACAGAACCTTCTCAGTTGCATGTTTGAATGGTGTTAAATAATAAATGACATTAAGACAATTTAACAATAATTTAAAACAAAAGTAAATCATGTGTAGGTGAATTTTATTTAAACATATCTACTATTTTAAATGTTTTTCAGTCACGGACAGATAGACGTTATTCTTAAGACAAATTGTGTTTGCTACAACACTTGCCACAATTGCAAACCTACGACTAAATTTACAAAAGGATTAAGCAATATTTATTAATAACATTCCCTTTTAGGCCACCATGCACTCCAACAACACCAACAACTTCTACTACAACTACCAGCAGGAGCAACAGAAACAACAGCATGAGGGTCAAGACTACCCCTTCAACAGCCAGGCTGAGAACATGTACGACCGTGAGAACCAGGCTAACCAGTACCGCAAACATTTCAACAACGAGAACATGGTCAGCTACTTCACTGAGGACGTCAACTTTAACCAGCAATTCGCCTACGAGCAGCTGAAGAATCCCTCCTGGTTCAGTGGAGAGAAGTACCACCAACAACAGCAACAGAACGGAAACCAGAACAACGGTGAGAACTTCTACTACTACATGCAGCAGACTCTGGCTCGCTACAACATGGAGAGGTACGCCAATGGCCTGCCCGCTGTGACCCCCTTCCAGTTCAACCAAAACATCCAGGTAACGAAGCATTTTGATTAACTGTTGTACCTTTTTGTAATAAAAAATTGTTATATTTCAGATTCTCGATCACACTGTTTACCTTAACTCACTCATTTTAATTGTTCGTTACAGCAAGGATACAACCCTCAACTCCAGCACGCCAACGGCCAGGCTATGCCCGCTCGCCCTAACAACTACAACGCCAACAACGCCAATGCCAACGCTAACCAGCAGTTCCAGAACATGGACCATCGCATCGCCGATGCCGTGGACAGCCAGCAAGCTATGGCCGTAAGTGTAAAGATGTATACTCATTATCAAACGTTACTAAACTAGATACATTTTAATTTTGACCAAACACAGTAATTTTGAGTACAATAAAATCTTGACAAAATAAAATGCTTACTAGTGAATAAACAATATTTAATTCTATATGCTTTTTGGTAGGCTGATGGTTCCAAGGTCCAAATGAACGCTGAGAACGGAATGCAGATGTTGGGTAACATTGTCCAGAACAACCAGAACTCAGTCAACAACCAATACTATGGAGCCAACAATGGACAGTACGGTTACTTCGAGCAGTGCCGCCGAGTGGTTGGAAGCATGGTCGACCCTGAGAACCAGAACAACGTAAGTTATTATTTTTCATGTTATCTTATATTGTACTGCAGGCTTAATTGATACATCGAATATTGGCACTATACTCTATATGTGATTATATAAATCATACATGATAAATTATAGGATTTTGTTTCATATCGCATACAGTATTTAATAATTTTCGACGATAAACCATAAAAATACACCTTGTATCATCTTGTTTAACGAAAACTTCATTAAATTTTTAAAAAAATATTTACTCTGAAGGAGATTTCTTACTAGATACATAAAACTCGGCAAGTTACTTAAGAAATGCAGATCCGCTTATTTCTCAAAAACTATTCGATGTTGTTTGTCTCAACAAGCACTTTAAAAAATATTCAGCAATATGCACGTTGAAAAGTAAATGATTTACTTTTAGGAACTTAGAATTTATCAAAAATTAGTTTAGGTGACAAAATCAAAATACGTAAAGATGATAATTTTTTAGAAAGAAATCGAAATCTAATGTACATAACTAAAAGGGCAAGAAAATTAGAAGGTATGTGTTATATAGGTAATATATACAATGATCATAACCTATGCAGGATGATATCACTATTCATTGCTCAGTAGAAATCTTATTTATTCAATATTTATATGACTATATCTTTACCTTACATTGAAAATGTCATAAAGAATAACGTATTTGGTTTTAAGGCTAAAAAGTCTTTAAAAAATTGTATCTAAGCATATACAACTCTACCATGGATACTATGATACATTCCTTAAGTATATTTCACTTTCTTGTAATTATATTTACTCATATCAACTCATAAATATTACCGTGTTTCCCATGTAATGGTACTATTTGTTTACTTACAGAACGCTCCCTCCGCAATGGAGAACGACAACACCGCCCCCAGGGACCCCGCCTTCTACCAGTGCGTCTCCCGTGTCGTCAACTACTTCCAGAACTTCAAGAACCAGCAGAAGCCCTACAACCAGGACCAGCTGAACTTCCAGGGAGTCAAGGTACAGAACGTCAAGACCGACAAGCTCGTCACCTTCTTTGACAACAACCAAGTTGACCTGTACAACGCCATCAACTACAAACAAGGCGAGCAGGCCCAGAACTACCAATACAAGGCTATGCAACAACAGCTCAACAACAAGCCCTTCAACTACCAGATCCAAGTTGACAGTGACAAGGATACCAACGCCATCGTCCGTGTCTTCATCGGCCCCAAGTACAACGCCCAGGGACAACGTAACAGTCTTGAACAGGCCAGGCAGAACTTCGTCGAGATTGACCGATTCATCGTCAACCGTAAGAATTTTGTAATTTTAATTAGTTTTGTATTCGTTTATAATAAAAGTTTTCAACATTTTTTGCAATATGATATGATAATGATAATTAGTTTTTGTCTATTATAGAACAAATTATATACATCTAAATTATTGTAATTATCAATAATTAAATGAAAAAACACAAGAAAGTGAGAAAAAACTAGTAAAAAGAAATATTAGAGAGTATAAGTTTACAGTTTATTATAATTGTATAAAGTTTTTATTCAGTATTAAAATACCCAGTCAATATAAATCTTTCAGTGAAAAGTGGTCAAAACCAGATCCAGCGCAGCTCTCAGCAGTCTACCAGGTTCGTTCAACAACAGCCCAGCACTTATCAGCTGTTCACTCAGGCTCAGAATGGTCAAGCTTACTACTACAACCAGGTTTGTAAAACCTAATTTACTGAATATATATTAGTAATTAGTATATAATATATATATATATATATATATATAGTATACATTGCTCAGTAAATGTATATATATATATATACATTTACTGAGCAAAATGTAAATATAAAACGTTAAGACGATATATTACGATGTCTTCCCTTAAATAAACTTATCTTATCCTACAATCGCTAAGTAACCAACGGCATGAGGTTGATTATAATTTTTAGAATTGCGTGTCGAAGATTTTTTTGTAAAAAATCAACTTAAAGATAAATATAGTTAACGTCATATTACCACTAGCTATTATGAAACTACGAAAGTTAGTTTTTTTTCTATAATTTTTTTGCTTTGCAGAACATTAACCAGCAGCAGGCTACCTTCCCCCAGAACCTGATGCTGCCCAAGGGCTCCCAGAACGGCCAGGAATACGTGATGGCTGTGGCTGTTAACTCCTACCAGGGTAACTCTCAGTCCCAGAACCAACAGGAACAGCCTCAAGACAACAGGGCTCAGGGTTTCCCCTTCGACCGTGTCACACGTGAAGCCAACTTCCAGCAGGCTCAGAACATCCACTTCCAGACCGTCAAGGTCTTCAACAAGAACCAGCACGATGTTAACAATGTTGAGCAGTGAATTGTACTTATAGCAAACTGATGCAATAAATGACAATTGTAATTAAATCTGTTCAATTTTATAACTTTTACCAAGTCCCATTATAGAACATGAATCGTTCATTAATCATAGACTGAATAAGTGTATATATATATATATATATATATATATATATATATATATATATATACTCCACGTATCAAAAATATGGTTCTAATTAAGTAGCAATTATTATTATTATTATTTGTAAAAAGCTGTGAATAAAATTATTCCTGGAACAAAATAACCAGCCCTTACTGCAACTAAACAAAACACAAATATGACGTCATTGAAATTTAATGAAACAAAATTTGGAAGATAATTACTTCAACCTATAAATTTTACAAACTTCCTTCATGCCCTTTGAACGCTTAGAAACTACTAAATCAATGCACTCTTAATTTCAAATAAATCCTTAATTTCAAATCAAATAAAAAGCCATGTATGTTTATGAGATTAATTGTTTTACAGGCCATGTATCAAGTTGTTTATGTCTTGCAAATTTCTTAAAGGAGTCCAGTCGTAACTGAAGGGGACAGAAAATTGAAATTACATTAATACTGTATAAAAGTGTTGGTCAGTACACTAAAGAATTTACTTCATTCTTGTTAAAGTTACTGTAAAAATCTATCCAACTATTAGAATTGACGGTTTACTGTGAATTATTCATAACTATACAGTAAAACTGTGGATTTCGAAAGTCGACAGACAATATATTGATAATACCATACAAACGTAATTTAAAACAACTTTTTATTTTTATAGTTACTCAAATTATAAAAATATTCATGTGCTATATTTACGACTAATCATTTTTAAATATTCAATATTAGTGAATAATAATAATCAAAATTCCTTTTTAAAAATTTTAAAAAAACAAAGATACGATAATACTTTTTTCCTAACGCTATAAAATGATTAACAATAAATAGTCATTTATATTATGTTTATCTTTTAAAACGCTATGATTACTCATACTCCTAAACTGAAAACAGCTATTTAAATTAATGAGAAGAACGGAAGATAAAACATAAAACTCAAATCCGTAAACTTTTCGAAATTATTATTTTTTTTTTTTTTTTTTTTTCACGTATAGAATCAAGTCCCTGAAGCGTTCCAGAACTACACTTGTTTGCTCATAGCTATTAAACTTTAATAGTATAAGTGTTTTTTACTTAAATTAACACAAGATTAAGATACTTGGTAATTTTCTGCATAAACAGTCCAAAAGAATCTTGCACACTTCCCCATAAACTCCAGGAGTTTAAAGGAAACTAACTATCTTCTGCCTCCTTGTTGAGAGTGGTCTAGCAAAGCTGAGTGAAAATCTGGAAATAGTTTTCATTTAAATAAGTTTTATTCTTCAAGCATGTTTCTTACTGGATATATAATTTAATGTTATAAGATGTAATAAACACTCCAGTAAATAAATTTTTAATTTCGTTAGGCCTTTCAGTAAGCTACTATCTTCAGACAACCAAAAAATAATTTAGTTTGGTTGTCTGAAGATGGTAACTTTGTTACCGAAAGGCCTAACGAAGTTAAAAATTTATTTACTGGAGTGTTTGTTACATCTTATAACATTAAATAAGTTTATTTTTATTTTTGCTTACCCGTGCCTTGCTACGGTATTAGTATATAAACAATAATTTTTAGTTTATTTTAAATGTTAAATTTAAATTAGCTTCACTTAGCCCATTTCAAAAGTCCTATTTCATTTATTTATTTTTTTATCCAACTCGTGTCTAACACCTGCTTTTATCTAACAGGTGTTAAATAAATGAAGTAACTCTATTACATTTCCATTGAAATTTTAAAGGTCAGTGGGGTGGAGCTCTTGAGTTGAAAGTGAATGAAGCCATGTCAGAAACCTACACGGGAGTGAATTATACAACTTCCCAAAGTTTCATGGTGATCCGATGAGTGATTTGGAACGTATGAAGGACAAATACATTCATTCGTTTATGTATATAGATTCAACAAAAACAGTAAGTGGAAGCCCACAGCTATATCGCATGTGAATTGTTCGACTAACCATTTCTGATGTGGAGTGGACAGATACGACTACTGGAAACATAATTGGTTGTTGACACTAGATCAGTAAAGTGATAGTTGAGTGCGAATCTAAACAATCGATCACATCCTCTCATTTACAAAGCAATTAACTTTAGTTAATAGAAACAGTGAAACATATCTAGTTTGGTTTGATGTACTGGAATTAGGTTTGTAACTGGAGACCAATATAATAAAAAAATTATATTAAATCCTCCTTTATAACCACAAAAATTGACTTTATGTGTGCCATGTCCCGTTTGGAAAGTATTTGAGTCCTTAAATGCCTGAAAAAGAAATATATTTCTCATCTTATTGCACAACAGCTACGGATCTTTCCTCGATTAGAAGGTGATGAACAAGATAATTTAATCTGTCAATGATATAGAGTGTCATTAAAAATAACCATAACTCGGCTGGTTAAACAACTTTAAGGGTGTTCGATCGAAAATTATTTTGAAATTCTTTTGAATAAAATTGTTAGTCGGTATATCCATGTAACTAATAAATGCGTTTAGGAAATTATTCTAAAAAACTTTTTTATGGAGATATGGCTGCCCGAGGTAAATAATTTGGTCTTTTTGGTGCATAACTCATGAACAAACCATGTAATAAATTTAATAACGCTTTGAGAATATACCGGACAAAAGGTACTAACCAACCTAGTACATACATAGTAAAACTAAAAAGAATTGTTTAAAGTGTTAACATTTTTTTATAAATTATAAAAAAATGTTTACAATCATCTTTGGATAAAAAAGTATATTAATAATATAAATAAAATGCATTGCTAGAGTTTACTATAAATGAGGGGTCCTTTGTCGAATTTGCAGGGCGAGGCAGGTGGAGGCTATGAGGGGGGAGGGGAATACATTGCTTGTTCGTTAGTAAATCAGGATCTTTACTACTCTTAGCAGCAAATGCGATAAAATCTAGAACTAAATTACTTAGAGCGCTAAACTGGACACCCTGACGAACACCCTTAAACCCAACCTCGGGAAATGCCTCCAGGGGTTGAATAACAAATCTTATTTAAAACGGTATCCAAGTTCAAACAGCATAACACAGCATGGTTTTTATTTTTAATGGTTCATAAGGTGCCATCACTACCAGCTGTCACGATCCATCTAAGAACACGAGTTAAGGCAGATGTAATAGTTCTCCCGATAGAGTGTTCAAGAAATTATAACAACTAATATATCGACCACCGTATGATGAATGATTGTCAGGTTGAACATTTGTTTAAAAAAATGTGTTTCATCTGTTCTTTCCTATTATGTTTAATTTACAATTGTTTATCATATACAGTTAGCAAAGGTTTACAATGTTTTGTAAGAGATACCGTGACAGCATGATTGCTTCAAATAAAGAACCAATATTCATAAAAATATCAACGTAAACTATTTTTCAACATGCACAATTAAAATATATAAACAAAAATAACAAACCAATAATAAAATAAATATATGCATAAAAATTCAGTAAAAATCTGGCATACAACATGTATCAGCAATAGTAGAGTATTATGAAAGGAACCAATTTAAAGAAAAATAAATATATTCATGAACAATCACGACTGTAAAAGCACATACTTTGCAACATTAATAAGCACGATACAAACATACTAAAAATAAAGTTAAATATGAGTATGGAAAGTTACAGAAACCCCCAACAAAAGTTATCATTAATAAACAAGGATTTAGTTAAAATACCAAACTTAAATACATAATAATATAACAGTAAAGCTATCTAAAACTAACACCATTATTAATAATGCAAACGTACTAAATTTAAAAAATATATGCGCATAAACAATCAGCAGTGTACAAAGCAGCAACACGCCGGATGTTCTCAAGACAGATTTCTAGTCACGTGATTTTTTAACGTCCCTCCTAATAACTTCTTCAGACATGGAAGAAAATCAGAGTGATCAAGAGAGTTATTCCCTGGGTAGTGGAATCGTAGAACTGTACTCAATTAAGGCTAATAGGTTGGACAGAACCTCCTCTTAAAAGGTAGATTGGGTTTTGCTAGTTTGGGAAAAGGCCATTGAAGTAAATTTTCCCCAAACGATCAGTTGAGTTCACAGTAGTTGAAACTATCTTCTTTAGGAGCCCCAGGTCGAAGACCATAGACCTTTCACTCAAGATCTGAAGGTCAAGATGGTGTCTAAGGTTATCCAACGTTAAATCCACTTAAAGAAAGCTAAGTTGCATGCCAATGACCCAAAGAAACTTTCAGATTTCCTCAAAAAGACCGATCCGACCTAGGCAGGAGATATATTGACGAGATATTAGAACATTACTCTGTTATTAGGCAATTCTATTGAAAATTTATATTGTAAGTGAAATAGTAAATATACTGCCAGGTCTTTAAACTCCGATATGAGAATTGGACATATATATTCTATGACCAAACCAAAAGACCTAATTTCCCTTCCAAAAGCTTGCATATATTTTACAAATATAGTGGTAGTCGCTAATGGTGTCTGAACTTGATTCTTCCAGCCCCACGAATTTCTCTCGGAAGAGGAAATCAGGATCTATTCACCATATTCAGTAGGTAAATATAAAACAATACTGGCCAGTCAGAAACTTATCATATAAATTCTTATCCTCATCTTCTTACATCACCCACTGGCTTTGAAGTGGAGCTATGTTAAATGAAATTTTGTTTCTGTTTTAACACACATTTATTCAATTCTATTATCAACGATTAAAATACAATTACCAGTAATGCTTGTACAGTGTATTAATACAATCACAAGATTGTCCAAAACTTTCAGATAAGTTCATACAAGGGATTTCAAAATCTAGGACACTTGGTATTCTGAATTACATCTAATTCTGTATCAATGCACATATTGTAATATATATATCAGTGTCTTTTACAGTGTCTCGTATTTCATGTTTATTTTTTTTTTTTATCCGTGTTATACAGGGTGGTTTAAAAAAACTGATAGATTTTTAATTTATCTCACTCATCCTGTATCATATATAGAGACTTCTAACATTCATTATTTGTTAAAGAAACTCAAGCAGTTTTACAATCAGCTGTTTTTATAAATCAGCTGTTTTAATTACAAGTTACATTGCAAGTAAAATTTTACAATGGATCCTTGAGTGAAGGCGCAGTGTGTCTTTTGTTGCTGTTCAGCGTATATTTAGAAGAACATTTAACAGAGATCCTCCTGCAAAGAACACGATCAAAGCATGGTATGACAAGTTTATAACCTATGGAAGCTTACACCACAGAAAGGACAATGGTCGGCGAAGGGTAAATGAAGAAAAAATTCAAAGAATTCTAGAATAATTTCTTAATAATCCAAGACAATCAAAAAGATCTGCAGCTCGAGAATTGAATATTAAGCGTTCCACTTTATACAAATTGTTGAAAAAAGTTTTGCATTTTCGGGCTTACAAGTTACAGGTGGTTCAAGAGATTACACGAAGAGATTGGGACAGATGCTACAGTGCTTGACAGTTTAGAAGCTGACATTGAATTCTTAAACAGCATTTTCTTTTCAGATGAAGCTACTTTTCGTGTATCAGGAAAGGTGAACAAGCACAATGTCAGGATATGGGGATCCGAAAATCTCCATTTCCACCGGGAGCATATCAGAGACAGTGAGAACGTAAATGTGTGGTGCGCCGTATCGGCCCTTTCTTTTTTTTTTTGCTAAAAAAATATCAATGGAAACATTTTTGTGGATATGTTAGAAAACTATGCTGTTCCACAGCTAGAAAATCTACAACCAAACGTTGTGCTCCAACTAGATGGTGCTCCCCCTCATTGGAGACAGTTTGTTCAGGACTGTCTTGACGAATATTTTCCAAATCGTTGGAATGGCCCTTGGACCAGACATTACCCCATGCGATTTTTTGTTTGGGGGTTTGTGAAAGATCTGGTGTATGCTAACAAAGTGAACAGTTTAGAAGAAATTAAGATAAAGACCAGAGAAGCATTTGATGAAATTGATGTTCCGATGCTGAGGCGAGTTTTTGGGCAGATTTAGAACACAGACTTTATTATTTAAGAGCTAACAATGGAAAACACATATAAATAAGATAGTTCAAGTATATCATCATACATTTAAGAAAATTGTCTTTATTTAAAGTAATTTGAAGAAAATGTGTTGAGTAATGAAGGCACTATAACTTTTTGAAATCGATCAGTTTTTTTTATAACCACCCTGTATTATATATATTGTTTATTCACCTGATTTTAGTATGTAAACCTAATAATTAATAAAATTAATGACAAACATTATATCTAAATTCATTTACATCCGTCTTTATTAACATAAACATTACATCTGAATTCATTCGTGCTATTCAATAAACAAATATATACTCGAATTTATTTATTTATATGTTCTTTATTAAAGCCTCACATAAATGTAATAAATCAATTTTAATCCCTACGATAGCACTTAAACTGACTAAGGTTATTTGATACACAACTTTTTCAGGTCTTTGACCTTTGTACTATGATATAGAATAAGTTAACCTTTAAATGTTCTAAAAAAAGTCATTGTGATGTTTTAGCAATGAAAACTGATTGATGGTATATTTATAGCACATCACAAAGTAACAAAAACGATGTACCGATATTACAAGTTAATTACAATGAAAAAATAAAGTAATGAGCTTTTATTGTCTCCAATAAAACTCCCAGCTCAGCGAATTAAAAGCGTCTACATTTGATAAAGTTCACTAACCGATGTGCCCTATAGCCTTTTGATTTTTCTGTGATTGAAAGACGAATAAGTTTTAGTTTGATCAAAAGAAATATATTATTATACTGTATTCCTGTTCCTCAGGTTTATTATCATTTATAAATAAATGTTTTTAAGAGTTTTCTATTTCTTTGCATATAGAATCAGATATCAGAACAATACAGACGAAATATTGTTTGTATTCGTCAGTTGTAAAATATTTTGTTAGTATAGACGTCAAACTAACAAAAATAAATTAATAACCAACAACAAACTCAGTCTAGTCTTTTATTTTTTTCAGCAAGATTTGTAATGTTAATGATTATTAAGATTCGTAAAGCATCATTAAATATCATCATTAAAAGACTCCTCAGTAAACTGGTTAATTTTGGAACTTCTTGTCTTTTTTTATTTAACCACCAGTTTTTCATGTTTTGCTAAAATTCAGCTTTTCTTTCTTCGTTCCAGTTTGTTCTAACTCTCGGAGGCATCTGTTTCAACTCCCATTTTTTATTTTTTTTTTTTTTATTTTTTATTCCAAAGCTATTTCTTGATATTTATTCATTTTTGAATGTGGCCAATTCTGTATATTAGTTAATATTCTATATATTAACTAACGTCTTTTATAATTCTTTTTGTGAGTCTATGGTCAGGAGGCTTCATTATGTAACCTTTAAGAAGTCTTTCTTTGTTAGAATATTCTTCAACTTTAGACGTTTTATGTACCGTAATTTGAATCCATTTCCGGTCCATCTTGGCCCAAGAAATTTCCTAATTACGCATAGTTTCCTTTTTTCTTGCCTTAGATTGTGAAAATCAGTTCTTCTTTAAAGTGTAAAGTCTCACTGGTCAAACGTTTTCTAGGTTTGAGTACTGTATTGAAATGTATAACTTTTTAATTGAGAGACAAACGCTTTGTATTATAAAGGTTATGCGCTAATCTAAGGCCTTTACGAGCTGTTTGCATTCTTCCTTGTTGTGGGTAATTTTCATAAATAACTTCTCATTGGTATTTAAGGTGTGGTACTCTGGTAATTTCTCCATACTTTATTGGTAATTTGTAAATGTTAATTTTCTGTTGTAAACATTATTTCTTATTCTTATTCTTACATATGCGACACCGACACAACGTTGTTGGTATTTTAAGGTGAATATGAATGGTTATATAAGTGTAGGATGAGTTTGGATGAGTGTAGTCTGATTACTAACTGAGTCCAACTGTTCCTCAGAAAGGGCAATTTATTAATAGCCCAACAGCCAGCGCAACTAAGGGACCTTACAGCTTTACGTGGAATCCGAACCACGTAGTGCTGGTCTAATTTTCAGACAAAGCCTGATACTCAGTTATCTCCCCCGCACAACATCCGCTCACTGATTACCACCCAACATGGACACCCCAGACTTCTCTAGTAGTGTCCACGCCGATAGCAACTACTAAGCGGACTCCATGTCGGTATTAAGAGGACCGAGCATCCAACCTATCGCCTACAATCTCCCAAACACTTTGTCCCCATGTAGCTGGGTTACAGAACTACGCCACCAGTGCCGTCCCAGTTATATATTATATATGTACTCAATTTTTTTCATTAAAAAGCAGCCTACTTTACTAAGGTAGAATGTACAAGTGTTAGTATAATATTTTGATAGTAAATAAGTTTTTTTACTGGATCCATTTTCCCAATTCATTAAAGAAAAATCAGTTGTTTAGTAAAATGAGTTTTTTTAACAGACATTCAGATGTTTGAGGATGAAATACATTTCATTATTTTTTTATTTTCTTTGCCAATATTGTGGGTTTGCTTTCAGCCCTTTTAGTGTCTGAAATCAATATAAATGGCTGTAAAGAAACATTCATGGTAAAACGTTAAATTTAAAAGTACGTTTCTAAGAACATTGTATACTTGTTAAATATAAATGGAAAGAACAAAAATCCCCACTACCCTGCGTAATATGGAACTAAAATATCTTCAAACAAATTGTAAAATATTAAATATATTCAATTTCTAAAATATTTGATTACCTGGTCAGCTTATTTTATTAACAAAACAAAAATTATAAATTTTTATCAACATTCAGAACAGGCCTGTTCTAAATGATCTTTATTGTTAAAATATATCATTAAAATTGATTCACCTTAACTTATATTACAAGTACTTTACTATAAATATATTGTCCAATTTATAAAATATTTCTATGTGTTTTTTTAACTTAATATTGTCTTATTCGGTTAACATACAAATAAACGAAATTGTGCAACCTGGTAATGGCAGATTTTCTGGCGAAATGCCTACAAAAAAACGCTATTTCATTGGGATTCAATAAAAATGTAGCGACTTCTGTATGCATAGATTACCAATAATAACCTCATATCAAATGTAAAAATTATAGTCATATTGGTTAATTTAAACTCCAATTGTCGTGTCTACTTTACTTAAGCTTTATTACATTTTTATAACGCATACTTATAAAACATTTTATTCCGGAACATAGTCGATGTTTAATGGGTTTCAATACTTTATTTTATGTAATAAAATAAACAATAACGTAACCAATAAGATGGCTGTAATTAATAAGTCAAGCTTCATTCTAAGAGTAAATCATTGATTAGTCATTAATTACATTGTAATTAGTCAGCTGTAACAATGTAATCAAGCTTTATTGTTTTGATTTTCATGAAGTCAAGGTACAGTCAGCTTGCTTAGAATTATAGGATTAATCGCATCAAAACAATATGAAAATATATATTTTTAATAAATAAATAAAACGGGTATAAATTGTACGGAAACAAATTGAATGTTTTAGGGCTGTTTACAACCTTAGATAGTACAATTTTTTTTTTAAGTCTAGTTTTACAGTAACTGAATACTTAAAATTAAATGTTTAAAAAAATGTTGAAATCCAATAAGAAATAATGTTCTTTCACAGATAAAAAAAGGTTCTTTCTACTTCGAAAAAATACAATTTGCATTTCAGTACACCATAAATTCATTATTGTAATATCAGTACTAAATCACAACTGCAGGGATCTTAAATATGTAAATTAAGAAACGAGTCACTCTCTTACACGTAACAATATCCTAGGTAAGTTTAATTTGTCTATTGAGGTTATTTTAGATTTTGATATCACAGAGTTTGGTATAACAAGATACGAAATGTTGGACAAGCTATATTCATTGATAGGTTAATCAAATGCGACACAAACTGTTCATTATGTTCGTATGCCACAGCAAATTAATTAGAGCTAGCCGTTTGACAGTATATAAATTATTCGGCATATAAATTAATTTCTTATAGCCCCGCCAGTTATACTGGTTTTAAAACTACATAAATTGTACTTACTTTGTGACCGCATTAAGAATAGACGTGGGGAAATGCCCTATAATAACTACAATACAATAACTGTGATATTGTACCTGTTTGTTTATAGGTAAGGTCATTGACATAATATGGTCATGTCAGATGTCATTTCGATATTTCGTTACTTATATCTGCCTAAAATGGACAAATTTTAGTAAATAAGTGTATGAATTAATTTATAATAAACTAGGGAACACCCCTGCACGCTTCGCGTGCCAAACCCGACGCTCGTGCGCTTGGGCAGGCCTCGTGCGCATCGTCATGTGACTTTTGACTACAAATAATAGTAGATTAACCGTGTTAAGTAAAATGACAATATTAAATTTATTTACAGTATTTCACTACTTGCGTTGCTATCTATTTATTAGTATAGGGTTATTTTGCCTATTTCAAACGTGTTTATTTCATTTATTTTTGTTTAACAGCTGAAGATTAAACTCTCAATGCATCAATAGGGCAATGTCAAATGTACAAAATAAACATGTTTATTTATTTAAAAAACAGCTGTTATTAATTTACTAAAATCAATTCAATGTTCTTCTAATGGAAAAAAGGAAATATTGAGGGGCTGTTTGTACCCCTTAGGAATGGAATTTCGAATATCTTTTCTTAGAGGGTCCCTTCGATACTAAAACTAACTTCCTTTAAAATTTCGTGTAAATCCGTTTGGTGGTTTTTGAGATTTCCGTGATCAGTCAGTCAATGAGTGAGTGGCATTTGGCTTTTTTATTGTGAATTATATACGAGTATAGAGTATAGATACAATACTAAATATAATTCACAAAAACACTTATTACAGTTAAATATTGGTGTGTTTAATCAAATCGACATTAGTTTAAACAATAAACCATACGGGTATACTAAATTCAAATAGGTCCAACCTCACAGGCGATCTAGTGCAATTTATCACGTTCATTCTTAACGCGGTCACAATGTATACTTTTTTAATTTAAATTCGATAATTATTGATTAAATATGCATTTAAAATCTTAGCAAACTATGATAAATGATCTATCCACTTCCAAAAAATCATCAGCACTGCAAACTAGATGTTCTCTTTAGCACATAAATACTAATATAGTTCTATATTTATCTATTGCGGTTTATATTAAATTAATTGTTAACATTTTTCAAAACTTAATTTTGCTTTGTATGTTTGAGCAAGAACTAAACTTATTCTTCTTACTGGACTTATCTTTCAACCCTTTTGAGAATTTTTACTTCTGAATTAGTTTTTATTGTTAGCTATCTTTTAAATTTTACTATAACATTCTTATATAACTCATATAATCATTTTGGAAAATATAATAATATTAATGAAATGTGCACATAATTCTAGTTACAGCACTTATATTAAAAAACGTGTTACATATAATCATTGGAGGTTTAAGATTATTTGATAAGTGACCGAGGCGAGGTGTGGAAGTCAGCGGCTATCAGCAGGGCGGGTCAGCTGCTGCAGTATATAAGGCCTCACTACCAACCGAAGAGCACTACTCATCATGAAGGTAACAGCCCTGCTTCTGTGCGGTCTCGGCCTTGTTGTCGCTGCCTCCCATGGCAACAACAACCACCAACAAGGTAAATGCTTGGCACATTGCTAGAACTAAACAACCTAAAACGCATTGGATATTTTATGCCTGTTCACTTAGTAAAATATATTTGTGGACTATTTTCCGCTCAGTAATAGCTAAATTGATCACTAAAATTAAATTTATTAGCAGTGGATTATGGACTTATACACGCCTCCATTATTTTTAAATGTTCTAAAAAAAATGTGTCATGACGTTTGTAGGGTTTTGCAGTTTTTTGTACAACTAATAAGATACTAACTTATTCTCTACGGATAAAAAATAGTCCAAAATACAAAAAACTCTCGAGATCTTATTCTAACATTTATAGTTACAGTGCCTATAAATGTAAGTTTATGCCTTTGATGTAAGTCTAAAAGAATAATGGCAAGAAATCAACCAATTAGTATAACCTTTTGAAATTAACACAACTCTTATCTGACGTCAGATATAAATTATTTGTGATTATTTACTTAAATTGATCATCAGCAAGTCCTAGTGAGTCGTTTTTCTATGATATTCATTCAAATATATCACTAACGCATAAAATAACTGTCTAAACCATATGTCCCTATGAATTAGTAATTAGGTTAAAACATCTGGAATTTGACATTACGAATTATGAAGCATCTGAAAGGTGTCCACTATTTAATTATTACAAACCACAAAATATGGATGATTATTGATAAAAACGTATTAAGGTGCAGTTTGAAAGGTGTCTGGTTTGCATGTCCAAACATTAATGTGTAATTAGGGCAACTAATAGTTTGATCATGCAAATCAGAATTACGCTGTAAACTTTTAAATGTATGAATGTTTCAAGTTATATCAATGGTAAACAGAACAAACCAAGCTTTCCATATTGATATGTAGATACTGTGTTAATCCTAAACTCAAAATTACCAGCTGTAAAGTACGTAAATCTTAAAAAGGTGTTTAAAGTACGTATTTTTAAATTTAAAAACGCTATATTAATACTTCTCATAATACAATACAAGTGAACATAAAAAACATATTATTTAGGACATTATCGTCAACAATATACTAAGTGAATATTTCATTGTAAGATACAGTGCAATACAAAATTACATAGACCATACAGATTAATAAAATTGATCAAATTGCTCCCTCAACACAGAGTATACATTTTATCACTTTCCATACTTTCGTGGATATCCATACTTTTAAGACAAAACGTTCAGAACATCAATACAAAGACAGTCGTGCGTAATACGTACTTGTCCATCATTTGCAAGAAAATATTTGATTAATATATGATTGAAAAATGAAAAAAAATTTTCACGTTAATAAATTCAAAAACAGTTTTAATATTGCTATAATAATTTTAAAATGTGCGCATTTTTAGGTAAACAATATTAGTGTAGTTGTTTTGTTAGTGAATATTAACGGCGTATATTTTGCTGAATGATTTAGTATGTAAGTGGTTTATAGGATATGCAAATATATGTCAACTAAATATGCTTCATATTGATTATAAAAGCTGGTTTGATTAGAAAACAGTAACTGCCCATTCGTTCAAATTTCTATTTGAACAAATGTATGCACACTTTTTAAGTATAAAGGGTCTTACAGTAAGAACATTGGATTTACATTGTGAGTGAAATTATGTATACAATAAATTATTAATATAATAGAATAATTAAAAAGTTAATTGCTTCCGTTTACCTACATAAAATACTATTTGTGATAAGTGCCCGCCTGCAGCTTTTGGCAAACATTTTGACAAAGATTTCTACCCCTTTTACATACTCTTGCAGCTGAATGACATTTACAGCACGAGTTTCCTCTTTGGTTTCTTGAATAACCTGTTGACTCTTTCTTGAAGTCTTGAGTGACTTCAAATATCCCGAAAGAAAATATTCACGGATCTCTTATCGCAAAGTAATTTATTGTAAGATTTTACGTTGTTTTGTTAATTTAATGTGAAAATTAGTCTTTTGTTCGCATTTTTAATTTGGCTTTCTTACACCGTATCCTTAGTTAATTTGGCTATCTTACACCGTATCCTTAGTTAATTTGGCTGTCTTACACCGTATCCTTAGTTAATTTGGCTTTCTTACACCGTATCCTTAGTTAAGCAGGTTTTATTTACGTTCTAAAACGATCTCTTCTATTTTCAGCTGACCAGCAGTTCCTGCAAAAGCAGCAGGATCTGTTGCAGCTGTTTGTCAACATGCAACAGCCCAGCTATGACCAACAACAGCAACAACAAGCCAGCAACTTCAACTTCCAGCAGCAACAGCAAAACTCAAACGTACGTACTACTTGTGAATAATTTTTCAAAGTTATCGTGATTATGAGAGGAAGTCCACTCCATTTCTTGGGAGCCTTAAGGCTTAAAAGATCTACGTTCCACCAAACCTAACTGAGTTATTTTGGTTTCAATAAGGGAGAAAGTTTTTTTTTTACACTTCAGAAATGTAGTATAACATGCACACAGTAATATAATACTCTTAACTAGTGACACCAATGAGAATAATGCAACAGTATAGTTATAACATTTTACAAGTTGGTTCAGACAAAATTATTGACAAGAAAAATCATTTTTCTGCCAATTAATTGTTATATTCCATCGTAAATTTAAAACTTATAACTCAACATTGATCACACTTAACTTCCTTAGGTACATCCTTACTTCCTCAAAAGAAATGGCAGTGAAATTGTTGTCAATTTATATATTATTATATCACATCAACTATACCTGTGCACTAAGCCGTAAATTTACTTCTTTAAAACTGTTTAATCATTTGAAAGCAAAACTATATACTTGTAAAATATAAACTCACTTGTAATAAATTCTTGAGAAGTTTTACAAAAATGATCTCCACCAATAAAAATATTCTACGTTGTTATACAAACTCAACGAAGCAAGAAGAATGTAACACTTCTATTCTTATCATCCAGTTTTTATAAAATATATGTATATGTAAGATATAAACCTACTTAAACTAAAATATCGTGTTTGCACTATAAATTAAATACTATTTTATGATTGTAAAGTGCAATAATAATGTATCGTCCCGCTGTTTCCTTTATTCAAAATATTTCATGACGTACATTAGTGTCCACAAAAATTAACAAAACTTCTACACACCCTTCAGACAACTTTTGTGTAAACCATTAAAATGCAATATACTCGACTATTTAAATGCCAAGAAATTTCAAAGGCGCTTCACTTTAAAATAGGTTAGCGTAATTTACTAGTAATTCTTTGCAACTTACGTATATTTTGAATCTAAGGTACGTTTATTCATATTGAGTACAAACCATGTTCGTTAACTGACACAATTTACTTTTTCCCATTATCTTCCGGAGTTGATTTATTCACGTAGTAAAAAAGAAATTGAAAATCATTTTGTAAATTTAAATGTCTAGGAAAACTATACAGTGATTTGCATCCAAACAGTTAGTGTGAATTTCAAAACACGCTATGAAGAGGCACATAGAATTTTTTTTTAAATTTTTAAAAAATTCGTAAATTTTCCAAAGTAAAATACTGTTATCACTTTCTCCTACAAGCATTTTATAGATTAAAGATTATTGTAAATAAGTCAACTTCAAGGATCTGTTAGGTTCGTCAAACTATTACGATCTATATGAATATCCAACTTACTATTCGGCAGGATACAGGATAGTTTATAAATATTTTCTCTTACACGTGAAGTTTTAAGCTCTAAGTGTTGTTCACAGAACCCCCATGCTGTGAAGCAGTTCCAAAACGCATACCAGCAGGGCCTCCTTCCCCGTGGACAGGTCTTCAACTACTACAACCCCAACCACCAACAACAGGCCATCCAGCTGTTTGATCTCTTCTACTTCGCCAAGGACTACAACACCTTCTACCAGGTGGGTTTATCTTACTCCAAAAATGTTCACACTAATGTTTATCTCTTATACTATAAACATAGAACATATGGAGAATTCAGTAACAGATGGAGGACAAGATATTATTACTAAACAAAACCATTTTTACATATGCATCTTTAATTACAATACTAAACTCCGTTTTATCTGTGACAGGCTGCTTCCTGGGCCCGCAACAACGTCAACGAGGGTCAGTTTGCCTACGCTCTCAGTGTAGCCATCCTGAACCGTCCTGACACCCAAGGCATTGCCCTGCCTCCTCAGTCTGAGGTCTTCCCCAACATGTACGTTAACGCTCAGGCTATTCAGCAGGCCCAGAACCACAAGCAACAAGGACACAAGGAAGTAAGTCAAATGTGAAAATCTAATGAGTATTACCAAGTTGATCTTTTGAATGAAATTGTCCATATATAACCACTAAATTCATATGTAGTTTTAATTTAACTATGCTAGGTAATTGTTTTCGTTTTCTACCGTAATTTCTAAGTTCAGAACAGAACCTTCTCAGTTGCATGTTTGAATGGTATTAAATACAAAATGACATTTTGACAGTTTAACAATAATTTAGAACAAAACTAAATCATATGTAGATGAATTTTATTTAATCGTATCTAACATTTATAACTTTTTGCAGTCACTGAAAGAAAGACGTTAGACTTAGAACAAATTGTCTTTGCTTCAACACTTGCCACAAATGCAAAACTACTGTACTTAAACTTTAAAAAAACATTAAGCAATATTTATTAAAGACAACATTCCCTTTCAGGCCACCATGCACTCCAACAACAGCAACAACTTCTTCTACAACTACCAGCAGGAGCAACAGCAACAACAGCAGGAGGGTCAAGACTACCCCTTCAACAGCCAGGCTGAGAACATGTACGACCGTGAGAACCAGGCTAACCAGTACCGCAAACATTTCAACAATGAGAACATGGTCAGCTACTTCACTGAGGACGTCAACTTCAACCAGCAATTCGCCTTCGAGCAGCTGAAGAACCCCTCCTGGTTCGGTGGAGAGAAGTACCACCAACAACAGCAACAGAACGGAAACCAGAACAACGGTGAGAACTTCTACTACTACATGCAGCAGACTCTGGCTCGCTACAACATGGAGAGGTACTCCAACGGCCTGCCCGCTGTGACCCCCTTCCAGTTCAACCACAACATCCAGGTAACAGAGCATTTTGATCAACTGTTGTACCTTTTTGTAATAAAAAATTTTTATATTTCAGACTCTTGATCACACTGTTTACCTTAACTCACTCATTTTAATTTTTCGTTACAGCAAGGATACAACCCTCAACTCCAGCACGCCAACGGCCAGGCTATGCCCGCTCGCCCTAACAACTACAACGCCAACAACGCCAATGCCAACGCTAACCAGCAGTTCCAGAACATGGACCATCGCATCGCCGATGCTGTGGACAGCCAGCAAGCTATGGCCGTAAGTGTAAAGATGTATACTCATTATCAAACGTTACTAAACTAGATAAATTTTTATTTTTACGAAACACAGTAATTTTGAGTACTTATTGTATATCTTGACAAAAGAAAATGCTTACTAGTAAATAAACAATATTTCATTCTATATGTTTTTGGTAGGCTGATGGCTCCAAGGTCCAAATGAACGCTGAGAACGGAATGCAGGTGTTGGGCAACATTGTCCAGAACAACCAGAACTCAGTCAACAACCAATACTATGGAGCCAACAATGGACAGTACGGTTACTTCGAGCAGTGCCGCCGAGTGGTTGGAAGCATGGTCGACCCTGAGAACCAGAACAATGTAAGTTATTATTTTCAAGGTTATCTTATAATGTAGTATTATCTACACTGTTGGATTGAATATTGGTACTAAATAGAGTAAGTTTATATAAATCATGCATATTAAACTACAGTTTTTTAATCACACCCGATATTTTTAATTTTTGGCCATAAAATACATATTTTGTTACCTTAGTTTACAAATAGGCCTCATCAAATAAAAAATTATTTATTGCCATTTTAGTTTACTTCAAACTATATGTTATTCAAATAAGTAGAGCTTTTGAAAATATTTAACCAATATCCAATGTTCGTCTTAGTTAAGTGATCGTGTAATAAAATTGAATTCCTATTAAGACCATAATAATGATACTGTTATATAATCAAATACAATGTAATAAAATTGTAGGCAACGAATAACGAAAGCTGAATAAAAAATATAAATCAAACTATATTTATCAATTAATTTAAATTTAAGGTAAACCAACTTGCTTAGATTGTTATTCATTGGATAGTAACAATTACATTTTTAATTTTTTTGCGATGAGTAGGCTTATGTATTTACCTTTTGAACATTTTATTTAAAAAAATACATATTTGGCTATAAGTTAATCACTCGTGAAATTGATTGGCTTAGAATGTATCTAAGCCAAAAAACTCTCGTATGAATAACATTATTTTTTCTGTCTACGCCAGTTGCATTTTTACTTCATTCAAATGTTGTTGGACAACGGGTCCTAACCCTTATGGTAAATTTCACTGGGCCTCTTAAGATTTTTATTTCTGCATTGAAAGCAGGGGTGATAATCACTAAGCTAGCAAGAGGCCTGTAGAGGGTATCATGTAAAAATAAAATACTATATTACATTTTTCAAATAAATTTCACTTTCTTGTAATTATACTTACTCCTTATCAACTCATAAACATTACCGTGTTTCCCATGTAATGGTACTATTTGTTTACTTACAGAACGCTCCCTCCGCTATGGAGAACGACAACACCGCCCCCAGGGACCCCGCCTTTTACCAGTGCGTCTCCCGTGTCGTCAACTACTTCCAGAACTTCAAGAACCAGCAGAAGCCCTACAACCAGGACCAGCTGAACTTCCAGGGAGTCAAGGTACAGAACGTCAAGACCGACAAGCTCGTCACCTTCTTTGACAACAACCAAGTTGACTTGTACAACGCCATCAACTACAAACAAGGCGAGCAGGCCCAGAACTACCAATACAAGGCTATGCAACAACAGCTCAACAACAAGCCCTTCAACTACCAGATCCAAGTTGACAGTGACAAGGAGACCAACGCCATCGTCCGTGTCTTCATCGGCCCCAAGTACAACGCCCAGGGACAACGTAACAGTCTTGAACAGGCCAGGCAGAACTTTGTCGAGATTGACCGATTCATCGCCAACCGTAAGCATTTTCAATCTTTATATAGTCAAGAATTGTTAAAGATATGTGTGATCTTTATACAAATGTTTGCTGTTTAATTATAAGGATCGAACACAGTTTTAAGTATTTTTTAAATGTCTTATGATTTTTAAAAAGAAATACCACAAAAGTATGAAATTGAGATTGTAGTACGATTTAATCTTACATAGTTAACAGTTTTTTTAATATATTTTCAGTGAAGAGCGGTCAAAACCAAATCCAGCGCAGCTCTCAGCAGTCTACTAGGTTTGTTCAGCAACAGCCCAGCACTCATCAACTGTTCACTCAGGCTCAGAGTGGTCAAGCTTACTACTACAACCAGGTTTGTTCAATTATATATATATATATAAACAGATACTATAATATAACTCATTATATTTTGTTATGTATAAATAAAGGGTAGCTTCTGAGCTTATTTTTAGATTCCTGACTTACATTAACTTTAAAGTCAACAGGTAAATTAATTAATTAATGGTTTTATGACACCATAACTGGAATATCGGTAGATCATTGAGGCATGAGCGAAATAGTTGTAGGATATTTCTAATAATTTTTAGTGGTATATCATTATGAGTTACGTTTACCTAACTCAAATGCCACCAAGCTCAAACTAAAAATAAATAAAGCATAAATGATAACGCTCATTTAATGTTAAAATTATGTGTTTACTGTTATTTTTTAATGAAATACAGTAAAATTGTACCAGATACTTTATATTTTCTCTAAGGAAACCTACTTTTTAATACACGTTGTACTAAGTATATTTTGATACGACAATACTACATGTTTATACAACTTAAAATGTTTGTCGCAATAAGAAACAAACCCAAAAGATGTCTTTGTTTGTGGCAGTAATATTATTTTTTACTTTTTTTCCAAAATACTCATAGTAGATACTGTTCCAATATTAAACAAAGTTCATCGTTTAGACTTGTAAAATATGCAGTCTATCTATCACACTATAGTTTTGTCTATATGATTTTATACTCGTACCAATACCATTGTACCATTGTATGGGAGGGTGGGTCAATACAACTGTACTTGTATGGGTGGGTCAGTATCACTGTACGTGTGTGGGTGGGTGGATAAGTCAATTACACTGTACGTGTGGGTCGGTGGGTCAGTACCACTGTACGTTTATAGATGAGAGGGTGTCTCAATTCCACTGCACGTGTCTGGGTGGCAGGGTGGGTCAATGCAACTGTACTTGTATAGATGGGCGGGTAAGTACACACAGTAAGCATTTATTCGAACAATATTACTTGAGCTTTTCCTCAATCAAAACATAATTTACTTTCTTATAGTACAGATGATCAAATATATTTCTTGCCTAATTTTTATATTGAAGGTTGAAAAATCATATTGTTATTAATTTGTTCTTTCAGTAATTTATTGTATCTTTTCTAGAAAAGAACGACAAAAGCTGTTTAATGTTATTGTACAAACGCAACTAAATCCCTTGTCTTTGCAGAACATTAACCAGCAGCAGGCCACCTTCCCCCAGAACCTGATGCTACCCAAGGGCTCCCAGAACGGCCAGGAATACGTGATGGCTGTGGCTGTTAACTCCTACCAGGGTAACTCTCAGTCCCAGAACCAACAGGACCAGCCTCAAGACAACAGGGCTCAGGGTTTCCCCTTCGACCGTGTCACACGTGAAGCCAACTTCCAACAGGCTCAGAACATCCACTTCCAGACCGTCAAGGTCTTCAACAAGAACCAGCACGATGTTAACAATGTTGAGCAGTGAATTGTACTTATACACAAACTGATGCAATAAATGACAATTTATTTAAGATCTTAAGTTCTTATGTATATTTTACCTCATCCTTTTACAACACTTTTGGTTAGTTACCATCAAACTATTAGAAATCGTAAGAAAACTAGTGTTTCGATAAAATTACTATCAAGATATTATTACTTTTGAATTGATGCAACGAACCATAATGAGTTTCTGCGTAACAGATTCATCCCCTTGATCAGTCAATTGTTTACAGTAAAATATAGCATTAACTTTCAATTAGTTTAGATTCTTACTAGATATATTTATATCCGTTGTAACCCTGACACATCTTGGATTAACTCAAACATCTTAAGAAATACTAATGGTAACATATATCTAAACAATAGTCTCAATTAATAAAACAAAGGAGTATATAAAAATTTTAATTGATCTCGACAGTTTATAGAAGGTAATTAGCGCATAGTATTTATGTGCCGGAGGTTTTAATTAACTTCAAGACAACGCTGGGTTTGTGTATGGCCTCGTTATGACTTATGCCTTCAATCATCATTGATGTTATACAGTATATAGTGCATGAAGACATCAATGTTGATGAAAAAAGTGTGTTTACAGCTTAGAGATGATGGTTCGCTTCATGTTTCAGTTAGTAGTGCTTAAGGAAGGAAACGTGTAAATATTTTGTAAAGATGTTATTAGTTCACTTAATGCAAGTTAATTTTTGCTCTTCTCTACACAATATAAAGTTTGTATAAATTGGTTAATGAATATGAGAGGAGTGATCTAATAATTTAATTGTAAGGTGCATAAGTACTTGGTATAAGCCAGTTTATAACTAATTCTTAATTTTTAATTCTTAATCAATCAGAGATAATTTCTACACCAGCATTAACTGAGCTTCTACAGTGAACATTGAGACTCCAAGTTAGGAAGTGAAGACTTCAAAGCATATCCATTTCTTAAGATAGGGGATTTAATTTAAGGTCAAGTATTGTTGCCTGATAGCCGTTGTAACAGACCTTAAAAACTCCCTTTATACTAGCACCAAGAGGGTTGAAACAAGTCTGGTGAGTATATTGTGAACTTAAGCAACATACCCCCTTGTTCCCCCACAATCATTTTATGAGATAATTTGGTCAGATCATGTTCAGTAATTCTTCCTTATAAAGGACAAAATATCCAAGCGGGCCTCTCATCTAGAATTTCGATAATGATATTTTATTTCATGTTTTCTTTTAATCTAGGTCAGTAATCAGGTAATATACCAATGTACTCAGGCTTAAGTTCTTCTGAATTATATACGTTTTTAATTTTCTTTTTAAAATGTTTAGTTCAATATACTGAAAGCTGCATTGGTATTACCAGATCTCTTAAGGTACGACATAGCTTTTAGTTCTATATTACTCAAATACCATACATCAGTTCGTGTTATAAAATAAATATCAGTAAAGGAAAATTTTGATTCGGACTTGAGATAGTAAAAAACTCATTCCAAATTTTAATTAAATGCAGGGGTAACTTCTTAAGTGTCGGATGAATGTTGAAATAGCATCGATTATTGCATAATTATGTAAATTGTTTATATATATTTGCTTTTATTTAACAGCTGTTTTAAGATTAATATAAACAATATTTTTATAGGCAATGAATGTATGTCATTATTGAAATGCGGAGTTAGGATTATCAAGTCCTCTCTTCCATCCAATCTTACATAAAACCATATAAACAATGTAAATATATACTTTTTAAATAATTCAAATTCAAACAAAACTCAATTTGCAAAATGAAATCATAAACAAGAGATAAGTAAATTAAAATTATAGACATGAAAGTAATATAATGTTCTGGTGGTTCCTCAGAAAGGACCATTCATTAATAGCCCAATCGTAGGCAACTAAGAGACCTACAGCTTTACGTGGAATCCAAACCACTTAGTATTGGTCTGATTTTCAGCTAATTGACAAGCTTTCTACACATCGTCTGGATACTTACTACCACCCAACACGGGCACCCCAGCCTTCTCTAGTAATGTCCATGCCGATAGCAACCATTGAGCGGAAGCCATGTCGATATTAGGAGGGGTGAGTATAGAATCTATCCAGGGCGGGAGAATACTGATTGGCCTATAGTCAGAGGGTGTTGTAAGCGAAGGTTTTTTTCTACAATTGACGTATAATGACGTTTTTTCCAGTTAGCTGGAAAACCATAGAGGCTTGTTAAACAATTACATAGTTACGTTGGAAGTGTAACTGAAAGCGAATCTGGTAAATTTCATTAGAATATTATTCTCACCTGCTGCGTTACTGGTAAGTATCAAGACAGCCCTCAGCATATCAGACTCTATCACAGCAGTGAAAGAGAGCTGATGATGACAAGACACGACCCAAGGAGCAGCACTGAGCTTCTTGAAATAGTCCTAAACTCCGGTCACATCCACAGGGATATTGACCAAAAAAATATATTACATTTAGATCAAGATAAACAGAATATTTAATAATGCCAAGTCGATTGACTTTAGACCTGATGGTATTATTTTTTTTTCTGACTAAAATTTGTACATTACGAAACTGCTGTTGAACTTCATTCATTAGTCTTTTACAAGCAATCCAATCATCAGATCCATTAAACATTGGCAGCTGCCGAGTGTACTCTGTGATCCAAGGGACCGGCCTCCTTGTAACCCGTTTAGTAGTAGGGAAGGGAATTTGAAGATATATTTAAACCCACGAAAATTGAATTTCTTCAAGAACCTTTTTCTAGTTCTCGTTACATCTTATAACAAACATTCATTCCAAAATACAATTCCAATGGGCTTGTGGTTTTGGAGACCTCGTTATGAGTTAGTCAGCAAGACAGTGGTATTTCACTTATTATTATGTATGAATATTGCATCTAGTTGAAGAAGTGTACATGTATATAAATTGTAAAAATTAAAAAAACTAAATCGGAGAGGTTGTTGTTCTACCACACAGCTGTTACATGTGAGATGTAAACACTATAAAGAATTTAATGTAAAAAAATCGCCAAATAAACCTACAGCTTGATATTGGAGAATTCAGGATTCACTATAATACAACAGTCATTATTATATGAAAAACATTATTTTCTACTCTCTGAGATCAATGAGGTAGTAAACGAGGTCTCAATGTAAATTTTTAGTGTTTTCCGGTCCGTTTCTATTTACTGATACAGCTGACAGATAAATTAATAAATAGACTAGTTTAGTTACATCAATAACTAACTACGTCTGAATCCAGTTCCAAAATATGGTGTACAGTCAAATATAATATATATTTAATTTAACTAAACTCAATATTCTACGTCTGTTATTCTAGAAGAAAAGTGGTCAGTTTCTAGATTTAACTTTGTGTTAAATAATTTTGACTGAGAAACAACTTTCATTCAATTGAGGTAAGCATCATCAATCAGCTTTTTGTTTGAAAACTGATTGAGTATTAAAATATTTATTGGTTATTCAGTTTTAGCTGTTTAAAACGTTGAAAGTGTCATTAGTTATCGGCGTGATAGCTAAGTGGCTGAAACATTGGACGGTGAATCCAATCTCTTAGGTTCGAATCACAATTATCTTGTCAGTCATTACTTTAATCGTTGACTAAAGTTCTCTTCCACAGGCATATGGTGTAAGTGCGTGCCTGCAGATGAGAAAATAACACAGTTCCTATTTTATAGAAAGGAACTATGTCCAAGGTTCGAATCTCTACTGAGCCAACGGTCGGTACTTCACTCGTTGAATAAAGTTCACAAACAGGCTTTAATAAAGGCCATGTGAACTGACGAGTAAAGTTTTTGTAATAAAAACAAACAAAAAACACACAAAAACAGGAAGCAAGCGTCTTGAGAAGCATACCTCGGACACCACAGGTCTCCACCTGGCGCAGCAGTGACTAAAAAATTATTTACAGCACTTGTCTTTCCTAAAACCAAATTTTTCCTATCTCAATATTTTAATTATTTTAGAACATATTTAATCCTCTAACAGATTATGTTTTTCTAAAATGTTGCTGAAAATTTGAAGAATTGAAGTTGGATTATAATTATATAATTTTTGAAAATGTGTATCACTTTTAATGTTTTTAAGTGATGGGGGACTTTTCCTGTTTAAAAAGAAAAGTTTATTAACTTGTTGAGTGCTACAATCAAGTGCTTACTGCACTGTTTAAGAAACCACACCACTGATGTCACAGAATGTTTTAGAGTTGGGACTCTACATGCGAGCTTGACTTTTTGAATCTTATTAATTTGTTAGTTAATGTATTTATTAATTAATCTTAATTTAATTAGTTGATTGACATTAATTAAAACTTTTAAATCAGGATATGTGATAACAATGGGAGTGTAACAATACACGACATTACATTTAAAATTAGATTTAAAAAATCGTGTATATAAAATCAATAGTAAAACTAAAATTATTTGCTTTGCTACTTGGCAAAGTTCTAAAAGTTACTTACGTATACCTTGTTGATAACTCACCCGCGCACATATTTTCGTATTCGACGTCTTACCTACCCACTCGTGCATGTAATTTGAACTCCAACCACCCACATTATTTTTAATTGATGGCCCACCCACCCTTACATACACGTCTTTGGTGTAAGGGAACAGTATAAAATCACTTTCTCGTGCGGCTACTTAGTGCCAAATCTCGGTAGGCATCGTCACTTTTTTTATTGCTGTTGTAAAATTATCTTAATATGTCCTGTAAGTAATAATTGTAAGATCATCGTCAATTTCAAGAATTGTTCGTTGTTCATGATAACAAAACATACAAAACTGACATCAAGTCAATGTAGAGGGCACGTTGAAGTGCACAGAAATCCAACTGTGGTGGAACTGTGTGTGCTGAGGCATGCTGTACTCGGACATACTTCGGACTCCAGAAGAGCATGCCTTAACGCATGTGACCGGGTAACAATACATGCTCTACGACATGCGTTGAGAAATGCATTTCAGCGCACGCAATAAGACACGAGTATGTATATAGCAACTTAGGTTTTTTTAAGCATTGAAGAGCACGTGACTACTTAAAAGAGACGCAAAATGGTAAGGAAATAACTCTCTTCCCTCCTCAAATTTGGGCTGCGCGCGCAGCGGACTTTTGGTGAAACAACGACGCATGCGAGAGCTTTCACTCACGGTTAAACAAGGAGTGAAAATCACCTCATCCGAGCATTTATGTTTTTAAAATGCCTAAAATCCATCCAGACAGAGCTAAATACGAATGTTTCCTAAATGCCGAAACAAAAAACCAGTGAGAGAAGAAACTTTTCCTAACTACAAGTTGGTGTATATTTACTATCTTTAAAACGTCTGACCAACCCAGTCTTTGTTTCAACAAGTACGCCTAGTCCGACACATATAAGAGACGTGACACTAACATGGCGTCTGCTCAGTTGTCGTCATCGACGAGGACACTATTCGAGAAGTCCAGGCTGTTCGAGTTGGGTGCTAGTCATGATCCAGATGCCGTGTAGGAAAAAGAACTGAGTTTCAGACCTGTGAATTAGCTGAAAAGCAGACCAATACTTCATGATTAAAGTATGTCATGTTTTACCAGACGGAGTTAGAGCTAAGAAGCACTATCTAAAACTCATCCTGGCGACCAACGGCTTTACGTGACTTCCGAACCACTGGAGTGGCGGGGTAAACACTGTTATGGTCACATTCGGAATCGAACCCAGACCATCAGCGTGGTAAAGCCACCGTTTTAGCCCCACATCTATGGCCATTAATAAATTATCCTTTCTGAGCTAAGTTGAAAGTCGAACTCAGTTAGTGACAAGAATGGACAATGGACAGGCCATCCGTACTAAACTCAAGTAATCCCTCATATTCGCCTTGAGTGTCGGCATCTCAAACCTGAATAGTAATGTATGATTTATAAAGCCCCCAGACTCGGGCGAACATGTTCGCGAGCGTGCTCGTGACGGAGTTGGCGGTGAACATGCTCGCCCGTGTGTGGAGTCAACGAGCATTCCAACCGGCTCGGCGCTCGGCTCGTCGGACCCCGCGAGCCTGAGCCCCAACACGAACATGCTCGGCCGTCTGTGGAGGGCGACCAACATGTTCGCGAGCATGCTCGCCGGTAGCCCTTGGTCCATAGGAATTTCCTGCATTTGGATTCGCAACACTTCCGGAGGGAGGGGCTCAGTGTGTTATAGTTCTTGTTGAAGAATCAGTGGCGACGTGTCACTTGTGTAGTTACAGTGAAAGTTGTTGGTGTGTTGTATAACTTGACAATAGTAAAATGTTGTTCAGCGATAACAAACAGTTCTGGATGGAATTTATAGAACTTTATCGAGAACAGCGGTGTTTGTGGGAGGTGAAGAGTCGAAACTTTTCTAATAAATATTTAAGAAAGGAAAGTTTGAACTCCTTTCTTCCAGAGAGGCAGAGTACTGTGCGGCGGCGGTGAGCAAGATTGCCAACAGACTCGTGAATATGCTCGCCCGTGTATGGGGGCTTTAACTCACGCAGATTTAATATGTGTGAAAGTTCCACTTTTACTATAATTATATTGCAAAAATATAAGAACACACATAGGTAGTTGGAAGCAGAGAATTATACTTTAAATGTACATTAATTTTAACAGACTGTCATGTACCGGTATTTGCAATGATCAAAATTATTTATTTGTCAATTAGGTCGTATGGAATCAAAGATGTATGATGTCTCTAAGATCATATTGCCTGGCAAACGTCTGGACGAAGGCGATTGTGCTCATTTCATGGAATGCATGAAAACTGTAGATATTTCTAAATTCAACCCTCCAAGCTGGCTGCTACACACAGAAACTCCTTTTAAATGGGCCCAAATAATAAATACTAAAATAATGATGAAAAATGATGTTGATGTGAAATTGGAAGATTATCCTAAGAAAGACCAAGATGGTTACTACAGTTATGAAAAGTAAGACATTTTTTAATGTTTGTTTAAAAAAGTAATTGTTTAAGTATGGCATCAAATTCCCCAATCATCATTGTTTTGTTATATAGATTATTTTTGTTGGAGCAAACGATTTAAAATCTTCAATCAGATCCAATCTAGTTATATTGATTTGGACAGTTATTGCCAATTTTGTTAAGCCTTTAATAACTTAGCTCTGAATCAGTTCACTGCAGTAACACATTGGATACCCTTTTAAATCATTTAGTGGTATTAAAAGGTGTAAATGTTAAAAAAATGTCAAGCCAGTTGTTGTCTATTATGATACAAACTGAAGGTGAAAGTTCTTTTCAAGATTGTGGCAAGGTTAAAGGCCAACAAGATAATTGTAGAATGTAACTGATAAATTTATATCAAAACTGCATTATAATATAATAATAATAATAATCTTTATTGATCTCAGAACATAATACACATAACATTTACAAACAATATGAGAAAAGCCACCACATGGGCTACTGCCTGTGGGTGATGGCTGAGTTCAATCAGTTTATGAATTGTTGATAAATACTAAATACTATATTCTAAAACAAATTATAATGTGAACTAAAAACATTATGAAACTAACATACATTGTGAAAATATGTAAAATTACGTATAATAATGGAAACTAACATAAACTAATAGTAAAATAGAGTTAAGGAGTTGAAGAAATGTCACTATCACTGCATACTACACTCATGTTCAACACTCGAAAGATAACACTTATTGCCATTCACACTCACGTTCAAACCACTCAGACCCTCAAAACAATGCACGCTCACATTCAATCACATCAGAAGAAAACACTAACATTACACACTCACGTTCAAACACTAAAGATGAACTTACATTGCACACTCACGTTCAAACCACTCAAACGAATGACACTTACATTGCAACATTCACACTCACATTCAAACCACTCAAAAGATGACACTACATTGCACCCTCATACTCACGTTCAACCTCACCAAATACTTACTCACTCACACTCACGCTTATTCACCAATAAACATTCTACACATATCCTACACACTTGCTTACCTTACTTACTCAATCAATGTCTCTCCCAATCATTTCGATTGCTCCTAACATCACCAAACCCAGTTACGCTCACCGGCCGACCGTCATGTGAGGTACCCTGACCGTAGCAAGTCATTGGAAGTATCCCTGCCCAGCCCCAGTAACCATACTGTAATTTTGTTCTTAAAATATGTTTTACGATCAAAATCTATGGCTTTCATCTCCTGTGGAAGATTATAAAACAGAAAATGAGCCAAGTACATTCCATTTGTCCTATTGATTGATTTCGTTACACGAGGTGTATTTATACCTATATTTACATGGTGCCTGGTGGCGTAGGGGTGATGAACGGTTTCATAAAAACTGTGGCCATGTTTAAAACTATACAAAAGCAAAACTTTAATGAACAATTGTTTAACATCTAAAACATTAAATGTTTCAAAGATTTCATCTGACGGAAATGTATTTGGTTTTTTCAAAGCTGCTTTTAAAATTGCCTTCTGTGTTATAACTAAAGGTTGAACATAAGAAGAATATGCTCCTCCCCACGCAATTATTCCATATTGTAACACTGACTGTATATAAGCAAAGTAGACTGTTCTTAATAACTTCAAATTTAGTATTCTAGACAAAACTTTAAACATATACACACACCGACGTAGTTTAGAATTCAAAAACTGTATATGCGCTGACCAACTGAGTCTATTATCAAATATTACACCTAAGTACTTATAGCACTCCACCCTCTCAAGAGCCCCACAAGCACATGCCACAAGACGTCCGGCTCCACATGTGTGAAGACGAAGCTCGAAATCCCTAGGATCACCAGCAGCTCGCAGGGACACTGCCATGTACTTAGTCTTACCCACATTCACGGTCAGCCGGTTCTGGTCAAACCACCGCTTGACAGTGAGCAACCCATATCGCAAGGATTTAGTCTCACTCCTGGAACTATTTACATATACTAACTGTTCCCTATCTTTCAAATAGCTTTTGAACCAATTTATTGCATTCCCTCTGAATCCAAGATAATGTAATTTACCAATCAATATATCTCTATCTAAGGAATCAAAGGCCTTTGCCAAGTCAATAAAGACTAATAAACTTCTTGAATTGTTTGCTAAATTGGTGTGCATTTGATTTACTAAATTAAAAATTGCGTCATCATAATTTAAGTCACTTCTAAACCCGAATTGATTGTTGCTGATCATTTTATTGTCAAATAAATATTTAACTAATTGTTTTTTTACACATTTTTCTAGTACCTTGCCCACGACGCTCAACAATGATATAGGTCGATAATTGGAACATTGTCCTTTATCCCCCCCTTTATATAATGGAATGACTCTTGCTACTTTAAAAGAATCCGGAAACACGCCATTTTCAATATTGTTATTCACCACTTTTAAAAGAGCCACTTTTAATTGGTTAAAATTTAATTTTAAAACATTAGCGAGTATATTAATTAGTGGTGACAAACATTAGAGGTGAAGTAGAAAAAAGAGGTCTAGATTAATAGAAAAAAGTGGATCTAGTGTCGCAAATATTTTGCGTTTAATTTGTTTTATCAAAATTCTCCTCAGACAAATAGTCATATTTTGAGCTTGGTAATTTTCTCTGAAATAATGGAGGGGTTAGTAACAGCTATGTTGGTATCTAAGGTTGGTAAACGGGTAAGGTTGCTGGGCTGAAACTGTTTGTGTTCATAGATCGTGATGAAGCTAACCCTTAGTGAGGGTCCGTGGATCTAAGAACGTTAACTATATCAATATCCTCCAGCCTTTCCAGCTACTTTACATATATAAATATATTAACTGACAATCAACACGAGAACACATCTCGTGTTGATTGTCAGTTATATATTATCCTTTATATAAAATTTAAATAGAACCTGTGAAAATAATTTATGAAGAAGTTTCTAATATTAATAGGTAATTAAGAATAAATCTATCAACAATTAAATTAACTAATTAAAACAAGGTTGATCAAACAAAACACTTGTGCTAGAATTGGCATGGCCAAAGTCCTGGGAGGAAAGGCAAGATTAATACTAAAATTGAACAGGTTCTAAAAGATAAATCAACACTTTCATCATAGTTTTAATCGTTGTATAATGTTTTATTTAACTGCACTTTTAATTTTAATTTTTGTGTTGCCTGCACAATATTTAGTTATTTTCTAGAGATAACAACTGTAATTAATTCATATTCCAGATTCTGCCTTATATTAATAAGCGTATTTCAAAGTACATTAATAAATAATCATGAAATAACGAGACAAACTATTCAGAAGCTTAAGGAATTTGTTGAGGATATTTCAAAACATATTGCTGACAGTGTATACAACAGGATTGGAGAAGCATATAAACACGTGCTCTCAGCTGTGACAGCACATGTTTTGTTTTTAAATGGAGATTTAACTGAAGAAGCCTCTAAAAGTGTAAGTTTCCATTTACTTTGTCATTTAAGTAGTAGTATATGGTTCAATTTTAATGTACCTGTACGAAAGAGATGGACTTAGTGATGGAAGGGAGAGAGAGCGCGCGCGCGCGCGCGCACGAGAGAGAGAGAGAGAACTATTCTTCCCCAAAATTGATTAGTTTTGTTGTTTCTTGAATTTATATTACAGCACTGAATAGCAGGTCAATTTGTTGTTTGTGTTCATTGACAAATTGTGTTCCATACAGTATCAACTCGCAATGGTACATAAATATTTTTCTGTTGTCTGCCACAAAATAATTCTACTAACAATTTAAGGATTTTCAATCCCTCGAAATGATTTTTATTACTGTATAGTAATAGTTTAGTATGTTGAAGATTTAGTTAATATTTTGGCTAGTGTACTTATATTTAATCACTTGTTTAACTAAAGTACACACTATATGCATGCTAAATCTTATTTATACATTTTTGCAACACATTTCCTTAACCAGTTATCAAATAAAACTAAAATATTATGAAAGGAGCAACATGGTTACAAAAAGTCATTTTTAAGTGAATAAAAGTTCTGGGTTCTGTAACTTTTCACAAAACAAACTAAATCAAATTGTCCACAATGATATAATTGAAAGCAGGTATTTTGTTGCTAAATTTAGATCATATAAATGAATATTAGGTTATGTTTATGGCAAAGTATTTAGATAGCTAGGCATCAGATACAGGATGGCAGCAGACGTAATGAGACCCTGCTATGTTAGTTCTTAATTATCAGGTTGTGTACTTTAAGATAATTCATCAGCTGATCAATACAACAGCTGGGTACATCAACCTTATTGTTATTTGTCACATTATACAGGGCTCTTTTCTTTTCATTAGGCTGCTTAGAAAGTGACTTACTGAATGTACTTGTGGGAAAGAGATGGACCACCTATGCGAATTGAAGAACCATTCTTCTCCCACTATGTTATTCAACCAGTGTTGTCATGGACTAAGTAAACAGTAGGCCACGGACTGGCAATATACCAAGCCCCACCCACTACATCATCAGCAGCACAAGACTAACGAATCAAGCTTAGAACAATTATTATTCAAATAACAATAGTAACAATAACACAATGAATAGCAACTAAACAAACATGTACAGTTCTTTTTTAAGAAATTTTTTCAAATTTCTTCAATGTCACTTGTCAAATTTCAATGTCCAAATTTCTGTAGTGGAAGTTGAGCACTTCAAGGCGTAATTAGTTACGCACGTGAAGCAAAGCAGCTCAGCAGTGGTAGGATTCACGCTGCTGCTGAAACCCGTATATGCAGGTCATTTACTGTCTAGTCCAATTATACTACAATGACCTATTAAGCAATAGCACACTGAGTATTTTAAACACCTTAAAATATAATGAGTAATTTTTCAAGTATTGCTTAAGTTTTCTTTTACTTTTACAGATTGGTATGAGCTTAGTACCGTTTTCTAAAATGAAGCCAGAAATAAAAGCTGGAATACAAGCTATTAAAGCACGTTTTTACTTATCCTGCTCAAAGGATGCTTCCCTTCCAATGAAATTCATAAAAGAAGCTACTGAATTGGACCCAGAATATGCCCTTTGGATTTATTGGACTGGAAAAATCATTAGTAAGACTGCTACAAAAGTAACATGTAGTTTTGAGCCTGGTAAAAATTATTATAAGTGTGTTCTATCAATCTTCTCCTGAATCTTCTAGTTTCTTCTTTTATCAGTACTTTTTTAGACATATTTTGCAGTCCTGTTGGATACACATTCGCTCTACATAGCCATATTATTATCAATCCTATGATCTTAAGCCTACCTTCAGCAGTTACTTCATATCTAATTAGTTCCCCTATTTTAATATATTCTGAGTCTGTGCTAATTAGAATGTTATAATGCTGGTTGTAGATATAATATTTCTACTACTTTTAGTCCAGTAGTGTCCTTTTACGGTTTCAAATTTTCAAGCTTTGTAACATTTCAGAGGAAAAATAAGAGGAATAAAAACATCATATATATTTGTTTTTACTTTTTCATTCAAAAAAATGTTTTTTACATAGCGAGGAAGGCCATCTTTTGAGTGAGGAGATACTATCTTGCTAAGACTAATCTTGAACTGTTCATTAACTTATTTTTACAGATTAATGTATATAGATTTTTACAAAATATATATACATTAATTTATATTTTGTTAATTAACATAGGTGCTTTTTTCCGAATTATTCATTCTACATATGCAGTGTCTTGCTCTCCTTTTTCTATGTTTCACCAAATCAGACTATTATAGGTGAAAATAGTTAAAAACTACATACTGATATTACCGTTTATTTCTTCCATTATTTTTATTAAATAAAATGAGTGAATCATACGTCCTTGCTGTGATTCTCCTTTTGATTTGAACCATGAAGAATGGGTGGATCGATGCTTCTAAGAGTTAAACAAGACGACTCTCTCAAATTAAAAACTTGCATGAATAGTTAAATTCTTATACTTGTATACAGAATATACACCTATTATAACGTATAAATGTTTTGTTTAAACAACTCTGATACACCTTAAACATTCTTAAGTCATTTAAAGCCTTTCAAAATCTAGTTTTATTTAGTAGGCTTTTGTTTTTGTTTGAATATATTTATAGTTTTTATCGCCACAGATATGACACAGACATTACAATCAAGGTCCCAGTGACCAGACAAAGTCAATAAGAGAAGAGATATAAAAGAAATAGGTGATACACCAATACTGTATTGAATAAAGTAATCGACTTACTCTCGATGTTTTTGAATAATTCTATTTAAGATTGGGTTAATCATTGTTTACCTACTTTTATATCTTTTTAATCTATATTTTTCTACTTTTGATGATTATTGTTTCACGTGAGTTCTATTTATTATACTTCCTGTGAGATTTTGTCTAATATTATTAAACTACGCATCAGTTCTCCGCATGATTTAACAAAACAGACTTGGACTGATCGTATTTATTTTATTTATTTTTATTTGTTATCTATCCTTACAGACAACAATTATCAAGATATGGGCAAATATGGATTTCAAATGAGTGGTGAGTGTGGATGAGCGAATTTAGTCATTTTTACAAACTAAGGCCAACTATTCCTTAAGACGTGTCACTAATTAATAGCCCTATGACAAATGAATAGCCGGTGGTAATCAGCTAATCCCTTTCAAAATTTGTTACAACTCTAATTGGGATCAAACTGAGAACCTTTAGCTTATGAAGCTAGACTTTAAACAACTAAGCTACCAACCAATTCACTTCATGATAGTCATTTGTAAATTATGTTACCATGAGAAATGGATTCAGTTGGAAAAGTACTCATTAAGCTAATAATGCTGATTGTTTTATCTAGATTAATTGTAACTAGATAAAAATTATATTTCATTCATTAACAATTTATATTAATTGTTAATGCTATTAATTTTAACTAGATTTCGATTACTTGAGGGGAGCAGTTCAAATGGGCTTGTAATCTAGCTCATAAATTAGAACAAATCGTTTCAGATACCTATAAGACTACATCCATAAACTATGAAGAAAGCTGTAATATAGAAAAAGAAGACGGACGCTTATGTATGCAGATGACACCACCCTTCTGTCTTCAGGGAACCCTGCTGACAAACTAGCAGTAAGCTCATATATCACATTGAATATGGCTTATCAATACTGCCACACTAATGACTTAGTGGTTAATACATCAAAGACATCCAGTTAGCATTCGGTAGAAGACGAAGCCAAGTGCCAACTCTACTAGATGTTGAAGTTAAGCCACAGGTAAGATTACTAGGAGTGGCTATTGACAAAAATATGTCATGGACACATCATGTTGACGCCCTGGTAAAAAGTTGAACACAAGCCTTTACACCTTAAAACGACTAAAAGCAATACTGCAGCAACAAAATCAAAATATTTTGCCCTATTTAAATCGCACATACGATATGGCATAGCCATCTGGGAAGGAACATCACAAAAGAATCTACAACGTATTCTGCGTCTTCAAAAGCAAGCAATACGGATCCTAAATTGCCTTGGACCAAGAGACACCTGCAGAAGATCTTTTACAGACCTCAGAATTATGACATTGATATCCCTCTATATCCAGGAAGTCAAGTCATATTACATACTGATGGGAAAAATCTACCCCGAGCAGCCGATCACCATGACTACCACAACAGACATGCTGCGGATTACCATCTCCCAGCACACCATCTTACGCTGTACAAAAAGAAACCATCATATACAGGTCTGAAGCTGTTCAACCTACAAACGACAGAAATGAAGACTCTCACAGGAAAGAAGCCAAAGGAATCACTGAATGATTGGCTGACTTCAAGACCCTTCTACACACTGGAAGAATTCCTCCACTGGGAAGATATTTAAAATGAAATCTTATATTCAACTTCATTAACAACAACTATATCTGAACTTATGTGTAAAGTACTATTATTGTATATTCACAAATTGTATGTTGTATATTTGTATGTTTTACATTGCATTGTATTGTTTAATATTTTAATATTTTACAAGCAGACATACAGATATTGTAATCTGACTCTATGCATTTCTTAAAGATATTGTAATAAAGAGATTCTGATTTCTGATAATCATAGTGCCATTTGTTCCTCAAGTACCATTTGATAGGTAAAGAATTATTATTATAGTGCACCATAAGTTGATTTTTGTAAAAAATGAGCATTTTTATAATGTTGTAGCAGCTAAGTATGTCTGAACTATTAAAAGTTGAAGATGATTTTAAATTAAAAACTCCACTTGATGATTTTAACTTATGGTCCACTATATTGAACATTAAAACTTATACAGTATTTTTAATAACTCATTATAATGATAAACACAAACAGTTGAAATAGAACAGTATGTTCCAGCTTGGTAGTTTGGAAAATGGCCACCTTAAGGTTGCCTACTTACACAGCTAGACCAGTAACTGATAAAATATTGGCAAATATCTTTTCCAAAAAAGATATGAATAGTTTGTATGGATAGGTTCAGTTTTAATTGCCTGAGAGGTATGAAATTTCATGTGATGAAAATTACATGAAATATTATACAATATCTTCAGGAATCCATCATCAACATATAAATGTCAAACAACAATGGAAATAATATCAAACAATTTTGCAACTGCTATTGATTTATGTAGTATTTGTTTGTAATATAGGAAAGATCCGCAGACACAATAAAGACAGAGAACCGACTGAAGAGTTATCCTACTTTGAATCTGCTTTACAAAAGAAAAAAGATCCAAAATTCATATTATTCCTTGCACAAGGGTATAGAGAAAAAGCAGATTATTTAAATCATAAACTCAAGTCAAATGGATCTTATAACAGTGAAAGCGCTGAAGAGACAGGATTTTGGAGTAGATCCTTAGAACTTTATAGGTGAGTAGTAAGGGGTTTTGTACTATGTTTGTCATTAAAATCAATTAATGAAGTTTAACAAATCAATTTTTTACCAAGAAATTGTTGGGATATCATAAATAATTCCATACTAACCACACAATGTTTTTTTACCCTTCATAAAATTAAATTTACCTCTCGTGTTTAATAATCAAATGTAATTGGGCCAACTATCTTATGTCTATTATTACATTTTGTACATTGTATTTAAAATGATTTTTTTTTCTTACTGATATATTTATTTCTGTTTTAACTCATTACAAAGTAGTTTATGGCAAATACAGAATTATTCAAAATTTCAGTTATTTTGTGTTACAAAATGAAAACAGAAACTTGATATAACTAGAAGAGTAAGTTATTTCTCTATCTTTCTTTAATTTTGTATTAACATAAGATTATCTCGCTCGTGGATAGTGTTAAGCATGAACCAAAGCAGGAAGTTACCTCCATATTGGTGATATTTGCCTTCTAAAAACCTTACGGCCCTCTTTCTAAAAACTGACTCATAAGGGTTTAAGCCGCTTTTATCCAGTTTCCCAGCGAGTTTCCGACCAGACTGGAGATAACCTCCAGACACGCCAGATGAAGTGACTGTCTATTTAAAGTAGCTAATACTTGTACCCTATCGTGAGAGTGTGTTTATATTTGTGACATAATTAGTCTATTTCACAATTTTATTTTTGTTTTTCTATTAGTCTTTACGTGATATTGAAAATCTTGCCAGTCCTGTATTTGTCAAAATGGAGGAAAATGAAGAAAATTGAATCTCAAGGCTCTTTACTATAATTGTTCCTTAATTATTTTTATTACTTTATATGTGTTGCTCCAATTACAATATTAACAAATATGCTATTATCAATTAACTGTTTTCAGCACTGTTTTATAACTTTATTCCTTTTAGTACATATTGTCATAATATCCAATGTATTTCTACTTCATATAAGGATAAAATGTAAGGAGTGGACAAAGAATTTTGATATTGTGTTTCAAAGGTAAATTTTAAAAGGAAAGGAAAGCAGCATACGTTAGAAATATCAAAGTTAAATTTTAAAAGGAAAGGAAAGCGGCATACATTAGAAATATCTTATGTGAAACAAAAGATTTAACCACCCCAAATTCCCTGATTCCACCATAAATATTTCTCAGCCCATCAGGACCAGTCCAGGGCTTTTTTCCACACAATAAAAACATTTCTGAAACCTGTATCATCCATAAATCAGCCACTGCATTTATCAGCTCTATATACAGCTGCCCATTACAAAAACAACTGCTCAATACATATCTACTGGTCATTTTACTTATGACTTCAGCAACATTATACAACAACTCCAGTATAACTTCTGTTCATCTCAATATATAACCACGGAAACTCTCCACTTACACATTCTTACATATGAGACGCCGACACGTCGTTGGTATTTAAGGCGAATATGAATGGTTATATGAGTGTAGGATGAGTGTAGTCTGGTTACTAACTGAGTTCAACTATTCCTCAGAAAGGGCAATTTATTAATAGCCCAACAGCCAGGGCAACTAAGGGACCTACAGCTTTACGTGGAATCCGAACCACGTAGTGCTGGTCTGATTTTCAGCTAATTTACAAGCCTTATACTCAGTTATCTCCCCCACAAAACATCCGCACAATGATTACCATCCAACATGGACACCCCAGACTTATCTAGTAGTGTCCACGCCGATAGCAACCATCAAGCGGACGCCATGTCGGTATTAAGAGGACGAGCATCCAACCTATCGCCTACAATCTCCCAAACACTTTGTCCCCATGTAGCTGGGTTACAGCACTGCGCCACCAGTAACATATGATTGGATACAGGCATGACTGCAGTCAATAATTCTGAAAAACATTTTTCATCCCATTGAATGAGCCACAATCAATACTTTTATGACTGTTTCACAAAAAAAGTAACCAGATGACTCCAAGTGAACTGCGTTATCTCTCACCTCAGGAGAATGAAAAAGCCCATCAATCAATAACAAAATCTAGAGACCCGCCCAATCTCAATCTATATATTATATATATAAAAGGCATTCACCGCTTATCACTATTTCTCCAAAACTATACGTCCAATTGACTTGATATTTAGTATATAAGTTTATCTTGGCCCCTAGATGCTCACTAAGTAAGGATTTCCTCTCCAACCTCAGAACTCCATCCCACTGACCAGGGCCATCCAAAGGAGGGGCGAGTGGGGCAGTCGCCCCGAGCGCCACGGCTAAGATAAATAAATAATTTGTGAAAAAATTTTATGAAGTGGTTAAAGAAAAGCTCTTAAAAAATAATATAAACACTAATTCTCAAAGCTAACAAGAATTAAATACTAATCAACCTCTTCATAGAGCATATGCCTAAACAGCGACCAGCATTACGGTAAACTAAGAATAGATACCGTACTTGCAGACTGCTGCTACCGTCGAACCACCATCGCTCGGCAGCCGGCACATCAAAGGTGAACTGCCCTCGATACTAAAGACTTCTGTCTTTGCTATTATCGTTCATTATTATGATGTGTATATAATGAACGATACAGTCATCTGTTATTCCTAGATTATCTGTATATCATCTGTATTATTTTTTTGATATATTAGTTAATTGTCATTATCATAATCACTTTTAATTTCTTGTTTAGGAGTAGACGGACTAATTATATGAATTTTTATGGATTAAAATTGATAAAATGTCACTTTAGGTTACTAGGGATTTTTGGTAAAAGCAATGTTCAATTAAACAATTTTTAAACCTCTTTTTGAATTTTTAAAATTCATCTATCTCAGCTTGCTTAGGTGGTAATTAAGAGAGTAACATACTCGGGTTTGTTTTAAAATAGCTTCAAATTATGATACATTGAAGGACTGACATTTCTGTTTCTGGTGTTGTGGAATACTGACGTACCTTTACAAGTTGTTGTTCTTTAACGTAGGAAATCATCAAACATGTATAGCAGGTGCTGTTTGAAAAAATCTTAGTCTTTAAAATTAATTTTACCTGATTCTGTTGGTTTAGCTTTTAAAACACATCTTACAGCTCTTTATTGAAGAACAACTATGTTAGCTTATTGTAAATAGATGTGCCCCAGAGTACAATTGAGTACCATATAAAGCCAAAGTAACCCAGCTTTGACAAAGCAAAGTTATTTAGGGAAGAAATACTTCTCAGAACAAAAGTGTTGGCAGAAAGTTGTTTTGCCAGTTATTTATCAACATGGTCGTTACACCTGCGACAACCGTCCAGCCTCACTCCAAAGTAATCAACAAACAGTGATTCCTCGATCACATTCTTATCAAGTTCAACAGAAGGAAGTTTCACAGTTGTACTTAGGTTGTACTTTGTGAACCTAATCTGATTAAAGTGTTTTTTCTTTTTATTTTTCTATTTTGCCATGATGTGAAGAAATTGGGGTTTTTGTGGATTTATGCCGAGATTGATGCTTGAGAAGTGGCTTTACTGTTAAGGAAGGATTCCTGTTCTAAGTTATTTAATTCTTTATGAGAGGTCAAAATGGAACTATCCTCTATGAAGATAGTGCTTGCCAGGAAGGTAGTCAAATAATGTTATTGATATATAAAATAAATATAATGGGCTCAAGAATGGATCCTTGTGGAATTTTGAATTTGACTGTTTTTGGTTTTGAATCCTCAAGGGTGTATTACACGCAAGGTCTTGTTCAAGAGCATGTCCACATCAGCATGATCACAAGCAAGTTCTCCCGTGTTGTATAGGGGATTTTGGACATAGACATGCTGATGTGGACATGCTCGTGAACATCCAATCGGTTTGATATTTGTGACTTGCCCACAAGCATGTCCGGCATGTAATAGGTCTTCACGCCAACTTAGCGTACTGTGCATGCACAGCTCATTTTCCCTGTCAATGCCAACATGCTGTTTATCGTGTTTATATTATTTTTACCTGTTTGCTTGTTGTATTTAACTTGAACTCGCATTTAACACACCTTAAGAAGATTTTCTAATTCCGTTTTTATCGAAAAGTCTACTTTGGTTATTTGAGACCTATCGGAGAGATATGACTGCCAAACCAAAAGAATCAAGTTTCTGTATTCTAAAAACAAAAAAACATTTAATGGAAACTATTTAATAACTGTCAGTGATTCATTCCGACATAACTCAGGTTAGCCCACTATCAATGTTTTTGGTACGAAGAATAATAATTGGGTACAGTAGTGAATAATTATTTGTTACATCAGCTGTTCTAAATTGGATACAGTGTAAACTGAAAGCTTGTTGCTAATCAAACTCCATATTATGACCGGAGAAGCAGGCGGGTACATCTAGTATAAGATAAATCCAGCTTTTCTTTCCCCTTCCTAACCAGCAAATAAAAACAGTATAACTCATTAATAGAGGAAGAAGTGACAAACAGTTTAGTTTAGTGTTTGACAGTTAGTTGGCAATATATCATCCACCTATCTCAAATGTAACTGTGTATCCAGTTGTTTGGTGACTGAACAAGAAGTCAGTATAATACCCAGCCACCCCATACTTGTATGATGTTATTGATCCATCCTCTCAGCTCTCACTTGTGTACTTACTGTATATAGCAGGTGCTGTTTGAAAAAAGCTTAGTCCTTTAAAATTAATTTTACCTGATTCTGTTGGTTTAGCTTTTAAAACACATCTTACAGTCCTTTATTGAAGAACAACTATGTTAGCCTATTGTAAATAGATGTGCCCCAGAGTATGATTGAGTACCATATAAAGCCAAAGTAACCCAGCTTTGACAAAGCAAAGTTATTTAGGGAAGAAATGCTTCTCAGAACAAAAGTGTTGGCAGAAAGTTGTTTTGCCAGTTATTTATCAACATGGTCGTTACACCTGCGACAACCGTCCAGCCTCACTCCAAAGTAATCAACAAACAGTGATTCCTCGATCATATTCTTATCAAGTTCAACAGAAGGAAGTTTCACAGTTGTACTTAGGTTGTACTTTGTGAACCTAATCTGATTAAAGTGTTTTTTTTTTTTTTTTTTCTTTTTTTCTATTTTGTCATGATGAAATTGGGGTTTTTGTGGATTTATGCCGAGATTGATGCTTGAGAAGTGGCTTTACTGTTAAGGAAGGATTCCTGTTCTAAGTTATTTAATTCTTTATGAGAGGTCAAAATGGAACTATCCTCTATGAAGATAGTGCTTGCCAGGAAGGTAGTCAAATAATGTTATTGATATATAAAATAAATATAATGGGCTCAAGAATGGATCCTTGTGGAATTTTGAATTTGACTGTTTTTGGTTTTGAATCCTCAAGGGTGTATTACACGCAAGGTCTTGTTCAAGAGCATGTCCACATCAGCATGATCACAAGCAAGTTCTCCCGTGTTGTATAGGGGATTTTGGACATAGACATGCTGATGTGGACATGCTCGTGAACATCCAATCGGTTTGATATTTGCGACTTGCCCACAAGCATGTCCGGCATGTAATAGGTCTTCACGCCAACTTAGCGTACTGTGCATGCACGGCTCATTTTCCCTGTCAATGCCAACATGCTGTTTATCGTGTTTATATTATTTTTACCTGTTTGCTTGTTGTATTTAACTTGAACTCGCGTTTAACACACCTTAAGAAGATTTTCTGATTCCGTTTTTATCGAAAAGTCTACTTTGGTTATTTGAGACCTATCGGAGAGATATGACTGCCACACCAAAAGAATCAGGTTTCTGTATTCTAAAGACAAAAAAAATTAATGGAAACTATTTAATAACTGTCAGTGATTCATTCCAACATAACTCAGGTTGCCCCACTATCAATGTTTTTGGTACGAAGAATAATAATTGGGTACAGTAGTGAATAATTATTTGTTACATCAGCTGTTCTAAATTGGATACAGTGTAAACTGAAAGCTTGTTGCAAATTTCGATTATATACCCTAATCAAACTCCATATTATGACCGGAGAAGCAGGCGGGTACATCTAGTATAAGATAAACCCAGCTTTTCTTTCCACTTCCTAACCAGCAAATAAAAACAGTATAACTCATTAATAGAGGAAGAAGTGACAAACAGTTTAGTGTTCGACAGTTAGTTGGCAATATATCATCCACCTACCTCAAATGTAACTGTGTATCCAACTGAACAAGAAGTCAGTATAATACCCGGCTACCCCATACTTGTATGATGTTATTGAGCCATCCTCTCAGCTCTCACTTGTGTACTTACTGTGATATTGACCCAACTGCCCACCAATATACATACTGTGGTATATACCCACCCAGCCACCGTATGTACAGTATATTGGTGGGTGGGTAGGTCAATAAAACCTCACGATATTTTTTTCCCCCTAGAAATGGTAGTATTCACCCACCCAGTCACCAATATAGATACGGTGGTATTGACCCACTTAACCACCCATAAATACTAAATTTTTCACAAACTACTGTATGTCTTTTTGTGCTGTGTTTGTGTGTTTCTATTTACAATCTGCCAGTTATGCTACTTTCATTCACTTTTTACTGAAATTGAAGGCCTTGTGTACTAAAACTAACCTGATAGGTAATTTTAGTGATTTTTATGTAATTCAATGGTTTAGCCAGTATATATATATTATATACAGTAATGTATGTTCACATATATCAGAAAGTGATGTATTAATAGAAATCAACTGAGGAATCAAATTGAATGAACAAGAGTTATCCATCCCATTTTGAGGCCATGAAATAATTTGGTAGTACATGTGCAAATTATTTACACTACTAACTTTGGTTCAGTAAACTAGGAGAGGTGGAAGGCAATTTTAACTAATAATATGTGATTAAAAATATCTAAAAAATAATCCTGTTGTATAATCAGACTTCTATTGGAATGTTCAGTTTGAGGACCTCTTTCTGTTTGTAAGGTTAGCAGGTCTAATGTGAGCCTCTTGTGGAACCCACAAACTAATTTATTTATTTTTATAAATAAATGATGAATAATAATAAATAATGAAGTACATCTTTTCTATAAGAGTCAAGCTTGTAACTAACGTAACTAGTAATTGAGTAATGGGTTTTACGGACGGCAAATTTATCCTTACCAAAAAATAGATAGTATGTAGATTAACCTTTTATCTGTTCTAGTAATCAATATTTTTAACCAATTTTTGACGTTTGTTGAGGAATGAAACTATAGTTACTTAACCTTGTGGTGTTTATTTCAGAGAGTGCTGGGATTTAAAAAAAGATTCCGCCGCAATAAATAGACGTTTAGGTAACGGAGTCATGTCACTAAAAAGGCCTTATGCTGACTACAGATTGGCGGAAAAGGCCTTATCTGAAGCATTGAAGCTATCAAATAACCCACTCACATTACACATCCTGGGCTCGTTTTATTTAAAACATAAGCAGGTACATACAGAAATAGATATACTGTATATACTTTTTTTTCACAATATATATGTCATACGAATCATCATAATAATATATATCATAATATATTACTTATTATATATCATATATATATATATATATATATATATATATATATATATATATATATATATATATATATAAGGCATATATTAATGTCATATATATAATGTTATATATTTAAGGCATATATATAATGTCATATATCATATATAATATATTACTTATTATATATGACATTATATATCATAATATAATACGAAAATTGGAAATCACATCAACATTACTAAAGTTACTCAATCATTAGAGAAAAGGCTATATCTCAAAAGGATATTTTCTCATTTAACGAAAATATGAGTTCACAACAGAAAATCTTTTAAAAAATTTATTTAAAAGTAGTTTAAATTTTTATAAGAAATCATATTATGTTAAACATATTTCAAATTAAAAACTGATAGTGTACCTTAAACAAATTGGCAAATACACGTCTTTCAAAAGTATCAACTTACGAACAAAATTTTATATAACAATCATAAATTTCAAATTCAAGAATAGTAGCTAAAATATTTAATGAGTATTTCCTCAATAGCACTGATAATGAGTATCCCGATTATCCGAATTACTGTAGAATGAATAATGAACACACCCAAATTCCTCCTTTACGTAACAGGTATCATTTTGCACCAACAGATGAAATAGAAATTGAAAAAGTAATCAATAGTTTCAATAATAAGTTTTCAAGTGGGTATGGTGAAGTAACAAATCTATTTAAAGTGTTAACTCATTTCGTTAACTCCTCTTTTGTAAGTGGCATAATCCCTGATGTATATACTTAGAAATGATGTAACTAACGTATGTATTTAACTTTTACAGTTTGAATACATGTATTATATGAATAATAACATTTTAATTCGTGTCAAATTATTTTTGAAGGACTGTCAAACAGCTATAGAATACTTCATCAAGGGAGCAGAGAAGGGACTGATGCACTGTTTTACAGAATTGATCCGCCTGAAACATGTTTTTGACCCTCATTATGATCCATATAAAGACTTAAAGAAAATGGAAAATGTCATGAAACACACAACTGATCTTCCAGCAGTTTATAGTGATCTTGGATGGTATTATTTGTCCATTGAATATGATCTTAATAAAGCAGTAGAATATTTTTTTAAGACTTTGGAAATGGAAGATGATGGTTATTTAAAAGTAAGCATTACACTATTTTACTTGCATATTTGTTTATAATAATAACTTATAAAAAACTAAGCTTTAACAATTTTAAACAAGATTTACTTTGATATTGGAATACTTGATGTTCATTTATTTTGTAATGCGTGAACTATTTTATAAATCAACCTCCATAGTCAACAATCATTTCATAAATTAATAATCAACAATTTTTAGCTAAATTTGACTTAGATCCAATAGTACAGCAAAGATTATGGGCATACGGATAAATTCATAATCGCGATGTATACATTGAAAAAAAAATTTATTAATCAGCTCAAACCATTGTTGACAATACAGTAGAACCTCTTTAATCCGAACCCCCGTAATCCGAACGTCCACTAATCCGAACGCCGCCGCAGGAGCCGTTTAACGTTGGCCGTTGAATGAACTACAACGGAATGCCCGCGAAACAGTACTGTTTATTCACTATGTTTACTACTGTATTAAATAAACACTGTATTTTACTTTATAAAGCATTTTTCACTTTTCCCGCAACAATTACGATCCATTTTAGCCACGTTTTAGCTATTGTTATGTAAAAGCAACAATATGTTCTGTAATCCGAACATTCCTTAGTCCGAACTACCCCCGGTCCCAATTAGTTTGGATTAAAGAGGTTCTACTCTTATGTACTAGCATAACAATTATCAATCAATCTTGATTTTATTAGCTATTGTGAAGTGCTAATTCATAAAAAATAAATTAATTTAAAATACAGGTGTAAAACAAATGAATGATTTGATTTAATATACAGAGTGGTAGTGTAGGATCATGTTTATGTTTATATAAAAATCAAGATCTGACCTAACAGAGATAAAATAAACATACGTCGCTTTGTTATGGCCACAGTTATTGCCTAAGTAGTGGCAGATTGAAATATATTACAACTAATGTACATCTTTATAAACCTGTATTAATAACTATCCTTATGAATTTAGAAGAGAGTATGGGGAGGGACTGACAACGGCTGTGGCCCTACTCTCCACACAACAAGTTGGAGAAATAACAACTCAACACCCTAATGGCACTATTATCAACACTCAGCTATTGTCAACACTAGTAGCACAGTTCTGTAACCTAGCTACTTGTGGATTAAGTATTGAGAAGATTGTAGGCAACAGGTTTCTTTGCTCGAACTTCTTTCCAGCGTCGTTATCAGAGTGGGCACTACTAGAGAAGTCTGGGGTGCCCATTTTGAGTGTTAGTCAGTGTTCAGATGTTGTGTAGGTGAGAGAACTGAGTATTAGGCTTGTCAGTTAACTGAAAATTGGATCAATACTACATGGTTTGAATTCAACCTAATGCTGTAGGTCTCTTAGTTGCCATGGCTAAATTATTAATAAATAGTTCTTTCTGAGCATAGGTTGTACTCAGTTAGAAACCAGAATTCACAGGTACCCATATAAATTCACACACTCATCATACACTCACATACTCTTTCGTGAAAATTGTTGGCTTATCTGATTGAGGCAAGTTCCTATTATTTCCAGTTTCTTCAAAACAATGATATGGCTGCTGAAAAGTTGATAGCATATTGTCTAAAGACCTCTTCAACATCTAATAAAGGGGTTCCCAAATGGGGAGGGGGGGGCGTGAAGACAGAAGTCAAGGTGTGCCAGACCAGCTGGGAGTAAAATATGAAACTATGATATGAGGCAAGTGAAAATACAAACTCATCCATCGATCTCAGTAACAGACTTACTTATGTTTTTATAACATCTACCTTCTTTACGTAGAAAATTTAAACGCTATATATCATAATTTTTCTTGGGAAGGTAAGAATTAATAATTTTTTTCAATAAAATAAGACTTGCTATTTTTCATATAACCAAATATTCCATATAGTTTATTGGGTAAGGGGGAGGGTGGGCGTGGGAAGCTTTCATTTCAATAGGTGGGGGCATGGTGGAAAAAAAGTTGTTCTAATACTTTCAAATTAGTATTTTCAGCCTTCACACAATTCTTTGAATTGTAAAAATTAGAGTAATATTGGTAGATAAGCTATTTGTCATAAATAACAAAGAACTTAGTCAGATATCTGCTTTGAGAAGGACATTATTTTGATTGAACAAAAATCACAAAGGACTTTCTTGAAATACGGTTTCACTGTTGGAATGTATCATCATTGTTTGTATTACACTTAAATAAATCATATGTCAGCAGCATCATATGGAATATAGCTAGAGCGGGAAGTTGTACTATGATCTACTGCCTATTTAAGATGCAATTTTGCTGACTTTATTTCAGTTGTGATATAGTTTCGACCTCAGTCATCTCAGTCTAATCTATTTCATTATGTTATATTTAATATTATGTTTTAATATATAACTAGGGGAACCCCTGCACACTTCGCGTGCCAACCTTGTCACTCGCTACGCTTGTGACGCCTCGGCCTTCGACATGTAACTTTTGACTTCAAACATTAGTAATTAAACTTGATTAAGTAAAATCATATTAGTTAAATCCATTTACAGTAACTCACTTACTGCACTTGATTTGCACTCTATATAGTATAATAATTACTATATACAATTAATGTTATTACTAAGCCTATTTCAAATATTTTCATTTTATTTATCGGCTGTAATAACATACACACAGACAGATATACATGTATTTGCTCTTTTAATTAACTTGATATTTTACTGTGCTCTTCTCTATGTTTAAACTAACAAATTATTTGGACTATTTAACATTTGTTTATGCCGCTAGCTGATCAATTAAAATTAATCTCCATAAGAATAACATTGCAATTTTAACACCGAGTAGGACAAAAACCTATGTGACTTTCAACGATTCTATCCATAATAGTGATTGTATTGTAACACTTCAAGGCTAATTTTATACATGAAGAAATGTTCTAGTGGACCATAAGTTGTTTTTGTTGTAAAAATTGACTATTTTTATAGTTTTTCTGCACAGTTAAATATGTATAAATTTACCCGTCATACTTGACGATTTTATATTTAATAACTCATAATAGCAAGTTATGGTTCAATAAATTGGACCTTCATTCAGTGTTCACTATAACTCATTATACAAGTAAAAGTAAACCAACCGAACAGCATGTTTTGGCCCAATGGCGGTAAAGTTGCATGTCTACTATTGGGCTGTTGACTACACATGTTATAGGAGAAATGGCCACCTCAATATCATGATATCAGGTTACAACGATACGTGGTTTGTAAATCCCCTGGACCATTTGTTACATTAGGCCAAATAATATTGGTATAAGTCAAGGTCCAAGCCAAATATTGCGTTAGTGTTACCATTGATTTTATACACAAATAGATCTCCCATCCAATGTTAAATTTTGAGTCTTAAAATATCAGCTTTTTTGGTGGTCCATTGTGGAGCGCTGGTGTAGTCCCATGTAAATGTAATGCAGTTTAAACCAGCTGTGGTTGTGGGCCACACAAACTAACAAAATTACTGCTACAAATATTCCTATTAGATTGTTTATCTATGTAGGTTTATATAATCAATGGTGTTACATAAGTGATATTCACATTAATTTAATGTGTACGTAAGCAATCATATGTTAAAATAGTTTCTTATACGAGAATCTTAGACAATTACGTATGATATGAATATTATTTTTGCTGTAATACAAATTTAAATACACCATTTCTACTTTATACTGTAGTTTAATTTTGATATTGAGTGATGATTGAATATATTGTTTCAGAATTTCCGAAGTTACATTTTTTTTGTGACTGATAATGTAAACATGTATTCAATCTTATTGAACGAAGTGATTCGTTTACAAGAAGAAAATAAAGTGGAAAGTATAGATCATTTAATTTGCAAGAAATTGTTAGACAAAATTGCGGAAAACCCAAGTCTTGTTTATGGAGATAGTAACATAAGAGATTCTATATCTTCAGTTAAATTGTCAAGCCTACGTTTGTTAAGGAAATGCAGGAAAAGATTTAGAAGTAATAAAAATGACATTAATGCAAGCCCCAAAGAAGATAAACACAGTACGAAAAATAATAAAGGAACAAATAATAGCAGAGCTGAAAAATTTGTACATAATCCTAGAGGCATTTACAATAATAGTAGTGAAATAAATTGGAGAACTGAGCCAAGAGAAATAAAATCATTTGTAAATAATAACAAAAATTTTTTCTACAGTCAAAAGTCTATCCCTGAGAAAAATGAAATTCTCAGTTGGAGATTAGAATGTAAAGATAACTAATGTGTATAAGAACAACCGACAAATATAAGGAGGAACTACTGATCTATGTGTTTATTGTAATAAACATATAACAATTGTAAACTGTTTATTCCTTCAATTACTTACTAATTACAGTAATATTTCTCAGATATATAATATCACATATATCAACAGTGTAACATGTTCAGTACTTGGAGATTCCTTCTTTTATTGAATAAATATCACCGTTTTTCATCAAACTTTATTTACTTGATTAATAATATTAGTATTTACAGACATAATTTTACAATCCTCAGCACATATTTAATTTGATGAATACATTATTTTATATAGGCAAATAGGAAGTGTCTTGCAGCTAACTTTAAATTATAGCTGATAGCACTCATAGTTATCATATACTTTAACCTCACTTTTAGCTGTTTTCTTAACTTATGCTTATTGTTCAATTTGAGAATGAAGTAATAGCTTGGTTTCCCCCTTCATAATTTTCCTTTAGTGATGTTACTTTACTAGTTTTCTATCAATTTGTGTGTATTCCTCTTTCTTTATTTTGCAAGTAATTACTAAAAATTTAAGTGTTATTTCTTCGTATAGTACCTAAATGTATTTATTCTTCATTGCTAAAAAATAAACATAATCCCGAGCCAAATTGGTTTGTGAAATGGCAACAAAAATTAGGTACTTCTGTTGTTAAATTAAAAAATGTTGATTCTTTAACACTGAAATGACAAGCTTGTACACCCAAAACAAGGGTACTTTCATAATTTATTATTAGTATAAATATTAGGAGAGATAGGACATCAGCAAACTTACCTCTCTCTCTCTCTCTCTCTCTCTCTCTCTCTCTCTCTCTCTCTCTCTCTCTCTCTCTCTCTCTCTCTCTCTCTCTCTCTCTCTCTCTCTCTCTACTCACCTGAAGGAAGTGCCAGTGGCACTGAACATTTGTGATTGTGATTCTTTTGTATTTGTTTACTACTACTGTGTTGTTAGTGGACTTGTCTTCTAAGTTAAGTTCGCTGCTGTCCTATCTCTACTAATGAATATACTAATTTCTGGCCTTGTGCCCTTTAATCTAACCTATAATTTATTATTAGAAACTACTGTTGTTTCCTTTGATTCTACTCAAAAAGAGTACTAACATAACATATTGTCAAAAGGGCTACAGTCAAACAAAATAAACTATTCAATATTCAACAGCTGGTTAAATCCACTACAGCTGTACTATCATCATTCTGAAGTGTTCAGTTTTTTTAACCACTGGGGCCTGTTTCACGAAAGTTACAAGTTACATATTCACTAGTACAGGTAGTTGTAGTTACAATTTCACAAGTACAGGTGTTTCTTGAAAACACTTGTTACTTTTATAATAAAAAGTCACAGTTGTGATTAATTGTACAAGTCAGCTGATCACTGTAATAAGTTTATTTTAATGTTTACATTTACTTTAGCTATTAGATATATTGGAGAGGGAAAGAAAATTAGAATTACCTCCATCTAAATTCACAGAAGGTTTTACAACTGATGAAGGACATTTTGACCATTTAGTATGTTTCTTTAATATTTAAAAAATAATTGAAGAGCTGAATATTTGTTTCAATTTGTAATATGATAATGGTTATATTAACTAATTTGTTCAATGCCATTTCATTGTTTGCTTAGAACCTATCTAACTGATATACTGCAGTACTTAGATTTGTATACTTTTTGATAAATTATATTTAATGGTGAGTAAGTAACTATTAACTACCATAAATAATCAACCAATTTTCTGTAATAAAACGTATAGTTACAGGCCTACTTTTATTTATTAATTGAATTACATATTAAAAGGTGATTTCTTACTAACTGATAAAAATAATTTAAATTTAAAATAAGAATGTGTACAAAAATTTTGCTTTTAATTAATACTAAAACATAACAATAGTGGTTCATCAACAATAATTAATTTCAAAAAAAACGGTAATGATAAATTATTCATAAAACAGCAGTCCCTTATTTTAATAACTAATTGTTTTTTATGTTCTTTTACTTTCCATTATTAACATTATTGGTAGTACAGGGATATTCATTCATAAGCACGGCACCGTCTGTTAAAATTTATAAGGTTACGTAACATTAACATCGGGATGGAGGAAAATAACAATCTTGTCCTGTAAATCATCGACAGTGATCTATCAATGCTTGAAGTCTTCTTTCAGCAGCAGGATTTGCACTGGCCCTGACAAGCTCCTCTTCCCTGTCTTCTGGATCTTGAAGCTGTAGAACTCTGCCTGCATTGTTTTCTGTCCGAGCAATGTTACATAGTGTAAAACAACATTTTATTATTTCACAGGCAAAAAGTGGAGATACTCTTAAATGATTAAGGCAAGGGAATTTCTCTTTGAAAATTCCAAACGAGCTTTCCACAACTCGTCGAGTAGACTTATGTGTATTATTAAAACGTCTGACAGCACGGTCACCCAGATTCAAACAGTTGGGGGAATCAACCATTCCTTTAGTGGATAACCAGAATCAGCTAGAATTATACCATCAGGAAGTGGTCTCCAACCATCTACAAAACGACGATGTAGTGAACTGTTCCTATAAACTCTGGCGTCATTAACACTTCCAGGCCATCGTGCACTCACATAGTAAAATTTGCAGTCAGGTCCACAGACAGCCATAACATTGATTGAGTGATTACCATGCCTATCCACATATTGGTTCTCATTTTCTGTTGGTGAATCTATTTTGATCAATGTTCCATCAACACAACCTACAACCAGAGGCATTCGAGCTAATCGAAAAAAGTTAACTGCAACGTCTTCGACATTATTTGGCCAGTCAATTACATGAGCAAACATGTCCTCATTTACAGCTGCCACAACAGAATGCAATGCTCTACAAACACTTGCTTTTGATATACCATGCATATCGCCAATACCATGGTACTGCCCTCCATTTCCTAACCAGTGGAGAGCTGCGCACAAAATAACTCTTTAAGAGAGAGCTTCAATTCTCCGTTTTGCACGCCTAAGTCTGTAACCTATATATATCCAAGGACTGATTCCATATTAATGGAAGACATTTGAAACCTCTCATTAAACTCATAAACACTAACAAAATCAACATTTGTTCTCGGTCTAAACACTCTATGTCTTTGATGTTTTGCAGGATTGTCCTCATCAGATAAAGAGCTGTTCCACATAATAATCTAAAAACTAATTTTTTTATACATATAGTTTAGAATTGCAACACGATTTATCTGCACAAAAAGTAAAAAAGCAAAGAAATTAAGTATTTTAACAATACTTGAGTAAAAATGAGGAAAATAAACTACGCATACTAAAAGAATCAAAACATTGTAACAAGTCCTCTTATACAATTATTTACCTATGTTTCAATATAGGTTAAAAATATGTTTACATTTAACAAGTGTAGACTTGTAACTTGTAACAATATAAAAAGTCACAGTAGTGAATTGGTGAAATTGTACTTGTGAATCAGTAAATTATTACTGGTTACTACTAGACTTGTAACTTTGTGTTTGTGAAACACCTGTAACTGATATTTTTACAGGTTTGTAAAAATTTACTGGTGAATATGTAACTTGTAACCTTCGTGAAACAGGTCCCTGGTCACAATGCAATACATTATAGAAAGCTCCAACTTTAAACCAGCGCAAATGCAGAGGAAAAAGAAAATAACGAATAAGTTAGGAGGAGGAACAAAATATCCAACTAAAGCTAAGCAAGCTGTGGGAGCTTCTACAAGATAGCAGTGCTGAATCCAGTTCTCATCAATTAAGGCTGGAAGAACACAATAATGCCATATTGAATAAACATCATCACCGCTGACAAAGTGTTAGAACCAACGACGTACATGACATGTGCTAGCACCACTCAGTAGATGAGGACACTTTACCTGATGGTTATTGACAAAGACGTAGAAAAAGATATGAGGTACTAACGAAAAACATAATCTAACAGAATAAAGGAAACAAAAAATTAAGGGACATAAGATGTATTTCCGAAAACTTTTTCACCTTTACTTTACAACACCAATAGGTTCAGCTTCATATGAATGTTCATTATCTTGTTTGAGAAGGTTAAAGACACTTCTAAGGAGTATGACCAGTCAAGAAAGAATATCATCACTTGCCTTGTTGGCTATCGAAAGAGATGAAACAAAACAAAGGGAAGAAAAATTTTAAATATGTGATGTAAATGTTTCTGCAATTTATTTGTATTTGGTTATATAAACATATGCTGTATTTTATTTCTTGGTGATTAAGTGGTTACTGAAATACAATAACCACGGGATATCTTGAGCTGTGGCTTACGTCATGGTCAGTGCCGGGGGGAAGGGGATCTCTACCAATAAACAGCGTTTAATGTACTAATAGCATTGCTGTAAACATCAAGTCACCTTGTCCACTAGTTACCTTTTTTTAACACAACTCCCATCCGATTAATCACTGATAATTTTTATTTATAATCATATTATATGTTATTATAATGTGTTATTATGTTATAGGCCTTTAATTATATTACTATTATCTTTGTTTAATATTTAATGAGACAAATTTATTTATTCTTAAGATCGTTAAGATATGGGCAAATATGGATTTTGAATGAGTGTGATGAGTGTAGATGAACGAGTGTAGTCAAAGTTAATATCTGAGTTCGACTTAGCTCAGAAAGGACTATTTATTAATTAATAGCCCAATAGCCAATTATGGGTCCTACAGCTTTACGTGGAATCCGAACCATGTAATGTTGGTTTGATATTCAGCTAATAAAATCATTTGGAATATTAAATAACTAAACAGCTCTTATGAAAAAATGGTGATAGGAAATATATATATATTTCAATAATTCATTGGTTTTGAATACTAACATATCTTATAAAAGAGATTTATAGGTCTAACATTTAAGTGTTTTGAGAAATTCATATAATCCAGCATTCATTATACAAAGTTATTTAGAAAGTCCCACACCCACCAGGTTGGAAGTTCGGTGACGTTGAATTCTGTTTTACTTGCCGAACGGCCACTGAAGTGCACATAACGCCTGAAACATTAATAAAGCGATATAAAAGCAATCAGTATTCGTACAAAAAAAATAAATATACAATCGACTTACTAACATCAGACAACCGAAATCATCGTTTGTCTCAAGTTCGTATTCCTTTTCAGTGTCGAGAAAAAAGTTACTTTAGAAATGTGGTTTAAGTTTAAAGTTACTTTTTAATATGTGTGGTCTCAACTAAAGTAACTACCAGTACACACTGTTAAAGTTACAAAATAATCTGGTCATTATTTTTATTATAGTGAATTTTCAAACATCACAAATCATCTGAAACTGTAAAAATTTGTGTATTTTACTCACCCTGAATGCGATTAAAAAAACTGTAAAAAGGTAAAAATATAAAATGTACACTCATAAGCGCAGAAATAGATGAGGAGAATTTTAATGGCAAATTAGTTTTCCTCCGCCTAACAGTTTCCACACAGTTTATGTCCATACTCGAGTATCTATACTTTTTGATCTGAGAGTATGTGAATAGGACCTATGGTGGTATTGATTACGACAGTCCGATGTATTAAATAGTTTCCATATTTTCACCCATAAACACTTCACTAACCTAACAAACTTAACGTTAACACAGACCTTGCCTTATAAAAAAAAAACAGAATATTACGGTTTCTACTGTAGTATTTTTATTCGTTTTGAGGTAAAATGGCATTCTACGTGGCGACCAGAAAAAGGAGTTACCATATATGTACGTACCATGGCAACCAGATATGTCGCTAGGTTACGATTAGATCAATTAATTCGTTCGGTTTAATAACACAATTCTATATTATATCCACTAACAGAAAATTCCGTGACTAGCAATCTAATCTCAATCTTATGTTTTGTTGGTTGGGTCAGTTCCGTTAATTCCGTTACCGAACCGTTCGGTAACCATTCCGTTACCGAAAGAATGGTGGACAGTGACTAAACTGTTTAATTCCTTGTACAAGTTGAGTACGTTTGTGCGTGGTACTTCTAGTGCAGTTTTGCTGTAAATTTTTTATGGTTGGTGTTTATAGTAACGTGCGAATTATGTGAAAATCACTTGAGATAGTGTGTTAGTTATGGCGGAGTGTGTGTTAAAACCTTGTAAGGACAAGGGTGGTGAACTAATTACTCTGACTATAAAGGCGGTGGACAAAATAATTCAGTGCAGTGAAATACGTAAAGATGGCGTCAGAATGATTCGCTTCAAGTACATAGTAAGTGTCGACAAACCTATATATTACGTCCAAAACCACCTGAAATGGAAAAAGAACCTCCAGCAAAGATACCACGTGAATCATTTGATTTTAAAGCCTTATGTTTTCTTTGTGGTCGCAAGTGTGTAGATGTATCTAAATGCAGGAATCCTGCTCAAGAAAAGTGGAGTTTAGTGCAGAAACTTGAACTGATTGAATGCATCAGAACGGAAGCAAATAACAGGCATGACAAGTGGGGAGATGAGGTAAGTGTGAGGCTCTCTCAGGTCATAGATCTCGTAAGTTCTGATGGGAGGTACCACTGGCATTGTTACCAGACATTTCAAAAGCCAGGATCGTCACGGCCCGAAAAAGGAGTAGCAACCAGTAAAGGTGGGTCTAGTGCTGATGCCAAAAGAGAAGACGCTTTTGAAAAGCTATGTGATTATTTGGAGGAAAACAATGAATGTCAATACGACTTTGAAGAACTACAAAATATATTCCTTCGTCTGAGCCCTGAAGTTGAGCCATATACTGTCACACATTTCAAAAGAAAACTTATCCAGCGTTATGGTAATAGTTTAAATTTTGCAGTTTTACCAGGAAAAAGAAGTGTGATTTGTTTTTCTGGAGCATCAACTAATATTTTATCAGACAACTGGTATAAAAATCGGAACTGTGATAGTGAAGCTGAAGAGGAATTGAGATTGATCAAAACTGCAGCAGCAATTATTCGACGTGAGATAAAGTCCAAAAGTTACGACTATTCCCAGTTTCCAACAATTGAAGATATTTGTAAAGGGGGATCTGAACTGGTACCTGAGTTGCTCAATGTCTTGATAACTGAAATCATTCAGCCTACTTGTACAAGACAAACATCCGAGAAAATCCAGAGGGCAAAACAAATTATGGAAAGGAAAAAAACAACAATATGTCACAGTATAATACGCGCTGCTCGTCCAAGATCGTTTTTATCCCCAGCCCAACTTGGAACGGGTGTTTTGTTACACAGAAAATTTGGTTCGAAGGTCTTGATTGACACCCTGTGCAATATGGGTGTTTGTTTACCTTACCAGGAAGTGTTGAGATATGAGAGATCCGTCACTTGCCAAGAGAACACAAGAATAGAGAACGGTTATGTGCAATTCGTGTTCGATAATGCAGACTACAATGTTCACACACTAGATGGTCATAACACCTTCCACGTCATGGGTGGAATTGCTTGCATTACACCTAAAACAGCTCTTCAGGTTGAGGAAAATGTACCTCGAAAGAATGTTGCTGCTCAAGCTGTTGAAAACAAAGGCCTGTTTGACTTGCAAACTTACAAAGCCCCGGCTACATCTGGATATTCTAAAATAGTCGCTACAAACCTTGCTTCCCTAGAAGACAAACCATCACTTTCATACAAAAATGGACGAACACTTAATATGTTTTGGTTGAGTGGCACCTGGTTAGAAGGTCCAGAAGAATGTAAACCTGGTTGGAGTGGCTTCATGGAAAAGCTTTATGCGAAGGAACAGTTCCAAACTTCGGCTGTAGTCCCTCTTCCATTTATCAACTTAGCTCCTTCAAATCCATCAACAATTTATACAGCTCTTCTTCAAGCTGCCAAACAAGGGGCTAGCAATGGTCAAACGATAACAATGGTGACTTTTGATCAGCCATTGTATGCTAAAGCTCGTGAAATAGTAGCCGCAGCATCTCATGACAGCCCGTTGAAGTCACTCTTCATTAGACTAGGAGGATTTCATTTGTTGATGTCCTTTTTGTCAGCGATTGGATTCATCATGGCAGGTAGTGGTTTGGAGGAGCTGTATAGTACTGTGTATGCTAAAAACAGTGTTCAACAAATGATGAACGGGAAAGCTTACTCTCGGGTCATTCGTGCTCTCTGCCTAGTCGAAGAAGCACTGATGACTGTATTTTTGAAAAATAACGAAACTCTCATAAGTGTGAATAAAGATGAGCTTAATAATGTCTATTCCAATTTCAAGCTTGGAAATGCCTCTCCTGAAGAGATTGCACAGTCAGCCGTGGTAAAGAGCTTTGTAGACAATTTAGAAAACCAGCTTAGGCGTTCAAATGAATCTGGACGAACACAAAAACTGTGGATTCAGTTCATAGAAATGGTTGAAATCGTTCGAATGTTTATAAGAGCAGAGAGGAGTGGGGACTCTCTCCTTCACCTTCATTGTGTCCATCAAATGCTTCCCATTTTCCATGCATCTGGTCACTTTAACTACGCTAAATCTGCACACGTTTACCTACAAGACTCGCTGGTCCTTCTCAACACATTGCACCAAGAAAACGATTTATTTGTTAATTGTGGTTATTTCACCATCCGACGAACTGAAAAGTTTTGGTCTGGAGTATGGAGTGATATGACCATAGAACAGGTTTTGATGAGGTCCTTAAAAAGCATTGGTGGATTGACTGGAGGTAGAGGAATCACAGCGACAACTATTGCCACTTGGATCAATTCCATGCCGACTTGTTCTCGGGTGTGCGAAGCAATGGAAGAGTTTGCAGGTGTTCGCAGCCTCTCTTCAGAGCAGCACGTGGAGTTACGAGATGCAAGGCAAAAAAGAAACAGTAAGGACTTGCAAACTTTCATTTCTTGGATTGAAGAACATAATCCGTTCTCTAAATCACCTGAACTCTCTTCCTTGTCAACAGGGGTTATAGGTGATGAAACTGTAAACTGCGATAAAGCATTTGAAATAGGAGCCATATCCATCAAAGCTATTGAAAACAAAACATTTAAAGAAATACACATGAAAAGAAAGTTTGCTGTCAAGTCTCTAGCCTCTATAACGAAGTCGGTGAAAATTAACAACGACATCGTATGTGTAAATCCTAACACTCTCTTACATCGGATGGTGTGTACAGTAAGGAGTGATGAGAGATTAGAGGAAATTTTTCAGTTTGAACTCTGTGCATATCCTCCATCACTGTTTGACGAATCTGGCTTGATGAGGAAGGGGAAAAAATCATCAATGGTGACGGTTTTGGTTTCAGATTCAAAAGAATTATCAAACATCGATGACCCAGTGAAAGTGTCCTATATAATTGACGGAGGCCACCTCCTACATCGTGTTGTCTGGCAACAGCCTGATACATTTAAACAGATTTGCGAGCAATATAGTGATTACGTATGTACTCATTATGGAAAAGCGACTGTTGTTTTTGATGGTTACGAACGAAGCAACACAAAGGATCAAGAACACCTACGAAGATCACGTTCCAACATTGTGGTCAAAGTAGAAGACTCAATCCATGTCAACATAAATCAAAATGAATTTTTAGCTAGTGCTAAAAACAAGATGGGTCTAATAACCCTCCTTTCATCGCACTTGCAACAATGTGGTTGCACAGTTCTTCAAGCATCGGGTGATGCTGACCTATTAGTAGTCTTAACAGCTATTGATGAAGCGAAGAAAGATGTTCAAACGTGTGTTATTGGTGATGACACGGACTTATTAGTACTGTTGACTGTCCACGCACCTTCAGGGAATAAACTGAAAATGGTCGTACCTAAAAAAGGAAATCACCAAGAAAAAGTGTACATTATTTCTGACATTCAGAAAGGCATTGGGGATATGAAAGATGTACTTCTGGTTACATACGCCTTCACAGGATGTGACACTGTGTCTGCTGTCTATAAGAAGGGAAAAATTGCACCTTATAGGAAAGTTCAAGCCAACAACGTTCTTCGTGAAAAACTTCTGGTCTTCAACAACCCCAAAGCCGACCCCAGTGCAGTGGCTGATGCAGGAAATTACTTCCTACTTGCAATGTTTGGAGCCAAGAACACTGAAGATCTAGATTGTCTCCGCTACCAGTCCTACTTGAAAGCGATTGCAAAGCAGCCTATACATGCATTACTGAAGTTGGATGCACTACCCCCCACTTCAGGAGCGTCCAGACAGCATTCATTTAGGACCTACCACCAGGTACAACAGTGGCTGAATGAAGATAAGGATCCACTCGAGTGGGGTTGGAAGAAGATTGGCGACCACCTGACACCAATTACAACAGCACGTCCTGCAGCCCCCCAGGAATTACTGTCCCTTATAATGTGTACTTGCAAAGATGAATGCGTTCGTAATTGTGAATGCAGAAGGAGTGGTCTAAACTGCACTAGCATATGCAGCAATTGCTCAGGCCAAGCATGTGATAACATGGACAATAATAACATCTTAGACGACGAGCTAGAGGAGGAGGATAATGTGCTGGAGGATGAGTGAAGTTAATAAAGACATTGAACATTCCAAATTTGAAAGATATTTATGCTTAAGAAGTGAATTTATGTTGCAATGTTCGTAGAAAGTTCAGGGTGGGTTTCTCCGTACCACAGGTTTATATGGCCTAGGCCTGTGGAAGCCTCTTTTCCCTTAAAAAAGAGTGCCCCTTGATAAGGTGGTGAGGTTGTCGTTCCTTCAAGGGCTTATCACTAACATACCACCGGCCACTGAACTAGCAACATTCTTTTACGAAGCTTATTTTTAAAAAATTATCAAAATTACGAAAAAGTTAACATTTACACCGTCTGTAACTCTGGAACCGTACAATTTAGAGTGATTATGAAAAGGACCATTCTTATTTAAAATTTAACGTAGAACATTTTTGTATATAACAATGTTTAGGATAAACCGCTTAGTTTTTGAAATATTTACGAAAAACTAAAAAAACTAGTGATTTTTCAAATTCCCCCCCCTCACCCCCAAACCCGACGCTCAAAATGGTGTAACTTTTTACCATAGAATAAGGGGACTATGTAGAGCAATTTGGTGTTGGAGGAAAACTTTTACTTTGGATGTTGAGGTTTAGGTCTAATTACACCGTACTATTGTAACCGTTGTGTAAAGTGCAAAATTCTGCTTGTCACAGAACTAGGGAACAGGTTCTTCACGCATGCGCACTGCAAGATGTTCATCCTCCTATGAGAAGGCCGTTATTCCAACTCAATCATTCACGGTCTAGTAAGAGAATGAACATGCGCATGCGCGAGGAACCTGTTCCATATAACTGTGACTTGAAAAATAAACGTTACTAAGCAACCTTAGGGTCTTGAGAACAAACTTATTACAAGGCACATAGGCTGTGCAAGCCTATTGTAAAGAAAGGCCTACAGAATACTTTTGAGTATTGTCAATGGATATATCGTTAAATTAATTTTTCCTTTCATAAGATTTACTTTGAAAAATAAATGTTCAAACTATTTTAACATTAGATCCACTACCTACTACATACCGGTATTAAAGTGTTTTCCTAAAAAAATAGGCTATCCATTTGTGTCTCTTACAATAAACATAACTTATATTAAGTAATCATATATTTCAATTAACAAATTAAAATAAATGTATCCTACTGTATTTTATTCGTTTTAAGGTACAGTAGAAACCCTATTTTTCGTCAGGGGTCGGGACCGCGGCCGTGACAGATTGGAGAATAGACGGATTATAGAGAATTCACCCAAACACTTATAGTAAATGTATATCGCTGGACATTTATTATAAGTGCTTATGTACGTTAAATTTAAATGCTGTATAGTACATATTGATTAACAAAATGAGAATGAAAAGGTTAGAAAAAAGACATTTTCAGAATGTATATACTGCAGGTCAAAACTACCCTTTTATTACAGTAGGCCTAGTTTTAATGTAAAACATATGCTTGTACATTATGTAATAAGCAGAAAAATTAATTATCAACATTATTAAAATTGAACTGCAGTACAGAGTAACATATTCAAGCCTAGTTCCCACGGCTTGTGTTGTCGCAGACTTCAGGCGGCCCGATGTCGGTACACGGGTAGTGTGTTGCCGCGCCTCGCCTGTGTATCATCAGACAGGACCGTTCCAATGCCTGTGACCTGTGTAAGCATCACGGCTTAAAACTTCATCTTCAACAACATGCCTTTGTAGTGCCGCCTCTTTCCCCATGTTGTACGAGACCTGTTCAGGCAGCCCCGGACGGCCTGTCTGTACGTCAGGCGAGCTGTTCCAACGACCTGTTATCTGGTACCCGGCAGATGAGGTCTTACGGATGGCAGGCCGTTGGAACTAGGATTATGTGGGCCAGACGGCTGGAGAGGGAATTGTCATCTTCCAGACAGATGAGTCATACGGCAACTGTCATATCGTGGCGCGACGAACTCAGACACTGACGGATAACTTATTCTTACAGAACATGACGGAAAATAGGGTGACGGACAATAGGGTTTTCACTGTACAGTGGAATTCACGTAACAGCAAGCAACCAGAAAAAAGCGATATGTTCTAAGAAAGATTAGATCAATAAATTAAGTCAATAAGTCATTTATTCAGTTAAAGTTACAATACAACATTGCATTAACTAAGTCAATATATATATATATATATATATATATATATATATATATATATATATATATATATATATATATATATATAGTTCTTAGTATTTATAAGTCTTAGAAGCCAAAAATAAACTATATTAGTAGTATAAATAAAATGTACACTATTTCATACTACTTACAACTTAAAACTAAAAAATATAAATCTAACGTGCACAACATGTGCTGAGTTGTTTACATTGACCGCCAGCAAGAAATTCATGAACGCTGTAGTAAGATCTATCTACGAGTATGGCTCTGAACTTATTTTTGAATTTTGAAAGGTTTGACTCCAACTTGAGTTCAAGAGGTAACTTATTGAAAAATCTAATAAAAAAAGGTGATTCTAAAAAAGGCCGTTATAAAAAAGGTGATTTTGAAAAAGGACGTGCGGTGGTGAGGAACTTTCAAATGTGTGCTGTTTCGGAGAGAGTGGTTATGGGCAGATGAAATTGGGCTAGAAAATGATAATAGGTTCTCCTTAACAAATATTAAGCAAGAAAATGTGTACATCGAGGGAAATGTCAATAGGTTATTAACACGAAATATTTCCTTGCAGGATTGTCGTCTTTGGAGACCAAATATTGCCCTAACAGCGCGTTTCTGGAGACGGAAAAGGAACAAGGTCCTTGAGTTTCCGGCTCCCCAAATCGATACGGCATAGTTTAAATGAGAGTAAACTACACCGTAGTAGGCAGACAGCATTACCTCCACTCCGGTAAACCTAGATAGGCGGCGCAGGAGGAAAATTCCTGAACAAACCCTTATATGACATATGACTTCAACAAGAGAATAAAAATTAAGTGCAGCATCCAGATGAAGACCAAGAAATGTTACTGATTGAGCAGCTCCTATCTGTTTTTCACCCAGTAAAATATTTATTCCAGGAAAATATTTATACTGAACCAATCTATTCAATTGTTTCAGTATAAGAACAAAATATTCCGGGACAGGCATCTAATCTGATGTTTTGAATGTGTTGTTGGTTGGTTCAGTTCCGTTACCGAGAGATTGAGAGAATGGTGGAAGGTGACTAAACTGTTTAATTTCTTATAATCGTTGTATAAAATGCTACACTGCTCGTTACAGCTCTAAGGAACTTCCTCGCGCATGCGCACTGTGGGATGTTCATCCTCCCACGAGAAGGCCGGTCTAATTCTAATTTTAATATGGAGTTCTGAAGTGGAGCAACTGGATGTTTGTTGACTTTGACTTTTTTTAAAGGCTCATTAACGTAAAAAGGTGAGAGTTCGGGAATGCATTTTCTACATAGTTCAATAATTTGTTAAATCTTAATTCATATGTGGATTTAATGCACATCAGTTCAGAACTCTTAAAAAATCTAATTTTTTTCATTAAGTTTATAATTATTCTGCAGGTATGTTCTTGTTCCTATCGACTTGTTCCATCAAGCAGTGATTTACAACTGAGATATCAAGACAATCATACTTTATTATATTCAATGTCTCTCATGTTTTAAAGCCCATTTATACCAATAATTTTGTATGATTCTTCATTTTATGTACATGTACAAAAGCCTGCCATGAAGCTGGTCACAAAGCTTATATTCTTCGATCATATCTCTTTATTTTGGTATTTATGCAGTTTCTTGCCACCAAACAAATTTGGAACATTTTGCTAGAATTGGCTGTATTTTCACGAGATATGCTTTTTATTCCGCGGAAATGTATTTTACCGAAAAATTTGAAAAAACCAATGTTACAATTTTTAGTATTTTTGTCATATTTCCGTTAATTTTAATGGTATTTTAATCATCTTTTTAAATTTTGATGTGTTGTTTGCACTCAATACAAAATTGAAAACAATTTTGGTATATTACAAATATTTCTCGAGATGTTACGGAAAAACTACTATCGCGGCGAATCAGCAATTAGCCGCCATTACGTGATCATTATATACAACAACTATTAATCACAAAAACCGAATTCACCTATATTCCCGCCCGAGTGATGGCCGACAGGCTGTCACGGAGGCCAAACACTCAAATTTAACGCAAATTACGAATTTTTGTTGAGAAAATAGAAAATTAGGTAGGTTAGGTTATGTTTGGTTATGTAAGTAAAAAATGCATTTTTCGAGGTGAAAAAATAATTTTACTACAAAACCAGTTATATATTTGTCTTCAGCATAAAAAAAACGCGAGAAATGAAAAAGAAATTGTCAAAAAATAACGATTTTTAAAAAGTTGTTTTTTTCACTATCAGATAAAAAACTAGTTTTTAGATTTTTCAGTTAAAAACGAGTTTTCCGCGTATGAAATCAAACTCCTCAAGAGATATAAACTCATATTTCACCACTTTTTCAACATGAAATCTTATTTTCAGAGGTGGCAAGAAAGTGCATAATTACCTTTATTTTTATCCAGTTTTTTTTTTTCATCTTTTGCATGTCTATTATTATTTTTGTTAACTTATCCTTTAGGATTCACACATTTTTTAAATATAATATATTATAAACTATATGAAATAAATATATAGGAAAACTGTGTCCTCCTCATGTCATCAGTTAACACTTTGAATGGCAGGGAATTATGCGTAGGTGTTGCCACCATGTCAGCCTTTTCAGGGCCGAGTGTCCAAAGCATACCGGGTGAAGAATAGCGTGAGTCCGTCAAAACACCAGGCATTTGTTGCTATTTTTGTACCTTTACGCTAGAACTAATGTCATTCTGCTATTTTTAATGGTAGAGTAGTGTTTTTGGTTCCATATTTTCATGTTAAAAGCGGCAACATTTCACTATGTAAGAAAGTAACAACTTTCTTATAATGTTGTAACATTAAACAAAATTAAGTAAAATAAATTACATTAATTTTAAACCACTAAAACATACGCCTAATTTGAAAATAAGTTTATGCAGCTAAACCACATTATTTTATGTACCAAATTTGGTCTCCAACAAAACTGTGTAAATTACATTTGGAAATAACTATTTGTTTTCGATTTATTAATTTTTAATGAAAACTCTACTGTTTTAGCTGTTTATATTTATTCACACTAACTTCAGTTATTCTGTATATTATTTTTTGTCCTGCAATTTCATTCATACAACATTTGGATTTAAGGAAAAGCATTTCTTTATTGTTACTTATTCTCAAAGGTAAATAAAATATGTTTTAAAAATACGAAACTGCTTTATAGAAATAAATAAATACAGTAAAAAGAAATACTAGAATCTTGAGCAAGTTTATTAACCCTCCAGGAGTCACGCTATGGTTGAAAGCACCGCAGGGATATTATTTGTTTGCGTGTGGCAGGCCTGGCCATCGGACCGGTTTGGCGCCACACCTATTTCCCTCCTACCTACTAGCAGACATGCCCTGCCCATTACCCCGACATCAGTCGCACTTTATCTGTTGCAGGGAGTGTTTTGTACTTCTGCGGTGCTTTCGACCGTATGCGCGACTCTTTACGTTACTGTTTATTTTACTTCTGTTTTTTAGTATAAGTGTCCTTTACCAATTTATTACACCAGTTATTGCTTTAGTTTAGTTTATTTTAGTAACTTATGTACATAATGGATCCACGAGAGATAGTAAGGATTAATAATTTATTAGACAGCGTTGAAAAAGAAGAATCTAGAAACAATCAGATTGAATGAGGGCAAAATGAAGTTTGCAGAAGACTGTTTGAAGAAGTTGACAAAGATAATGAAGAGGAAGGTTTGGAAATAATTTCTCAAGAGGAGGATGAGGAGGAAGATAACATTGAAATTAGTGAGCGTGGGAGTGAAAGTGAACAGTCCGCCAGTGAAAGTGATTTAGATGATCTTGTTCTTAGTACTGAACATTCTCTGCCCAGTCGATCCCGGCCTTTGCTACAGTACACTGGAAAAGACCAGTATACTAAATGGAATATGCACCCAACTGCATATCATAAAAAAACAAGGCGCCACAATATTTATCACTCACGTTCCAGGCCCTTTGCGTGAAGCTAAAACGGTTTCTAGCCCTATTGAGTCATGGGAGCTTTTCTTCCCTGATACATTGTTGGATAAAATAGTAGAATACACCAATTTATGGATTGTAAAAAAACAAGGAAACTATAAAAGAATCCGTGACGCAGCTGAAACTAACAGGACAGAAATAAAAGCTATAACAGGGCTTCTATACCTGGCTGGGGTTCTGAAGTCGTCACATACAAATTTGAAGGATCTCTACTCAAAAGATGGAACAGGAGTTGAACTTTTTCGAACAACCATGTCTGAACGCAGGTTAAAGTTTTTATTGTCTGCTTTACGTTTTGATGACTACAGGACTCGTCAAGAGCGGAGACTAAATGACAACTTCGCTGGATTTAGAGAGGTTTTTGAAGAGTTCGTCGAAAAATGCAAAATGTACTACTCGTTGAGCAAGTACGTTACGATAGACGAAATGTTGGATGCATTTCGTGGGAGATGTCAATTTCGGCAATATATTTCAAATAGCCAGCCAAGTATGGTCTGAAAATCTTCGCTCTTTGTGACGCCAGGACATATTACACTGGAAAATTAGAAGTATACAAAGGAAGTATACAAGAAGGAAACAGCCTGCTGGCCCATTTAGAGTAAGCAACTCCAGCCAAGATGTGGCCGAAAGACTCATAAAACCCATATCCCAAACTGGACGAAATGTTACCATGGACAATTGGTACACATCAATACTTTTGGCAAACAGTCTCCTAGCAAACCACAAATTGACAATGGTCGGAACATTGCGAAAGAACAAGGTGGAGATACCTCCGGAATTTGTTCAAACAAAGGGAAGACCAGTATGCAGTAGCATGTTTGGTTTTGGTAACTCATCAACTTTACTTTCTTACGTACCAAAAAAGAAAAACAAAGTTGTTTTACTTCTCTCTACCTTGCATGACGATGACGCCATAGACGAAGCAAGTGGTGAAGCTAACAAACCAGAAATGTTGACTTTCTACAATCTGACAAAGGGAGGAGTGGATGTTGTGGACAAGTTGAAATCTGCCTACTCGGTGTCCCGTACATCTCGGAGGTGGACTCTGACGTTGTTCTACAGCATCCTAAACATTGGAGGCATCAACAGTTTTATTATTTTGCAAAATAAACTTGAGCAGAATCGACGGACTTTTTTCAAATTGCTTTCACGACAGTTGTGCATAGATCATCTCCGGTATTGGCAGACTATTGAAAGCATCCCTCGAAGTATCAAACGAAAACTTGACGAACTCCTTGGACCCAAGGTAAAGGAAAAAGTGCAGAAGGATGCAACCACAGGGAGATGTTTCTACTGTGATAGGAAGAAGAATCGGAAGACGAAGACAGCGTGTGCTTCATGTTTGGCTCCAATATGTAGAGAGCATACAGTATTTTTTGCCATGACTGCACTAGTAATGGTCGAACAGAACAACGTGAAACAACCGATGATGAAGTAATGTAGAGAGGAATGTGGCTTAATACTCTAGAAACTGTTTATTTTTTATGTAACTACTTATTTAAATGTATTAACACTAAAAATATTTGTGCTCATACTTTTTTTTATTTTAGTATTTGATTACCAATGTGTTTTTTAAGTTACATACAACCTTACTAAAATGTTGTACTGTTAGTTTGGAGCATTGTAAACAAATGTCAGATGTCCTTAATGTTTGTAACTTGTATTAATTTTCAAATAAATATATATAAAAAATAAAAAAACAAATAAAAATAAGAAAAACAAATAAAAAACATAAGATGAAACATACAGCCTAAGTGCGGTCAAAAAGACCGCGACGTAACGCCTCATGTTACTATTGGGTGCGCGACTTCCCAAGGGTTAAAATGTATAAACACTATTAAAATGTTAAATGAAGATAATAAACAAAACAGATCAGCTGTCGCTCATACTCGCCACTGCCTTACTTATATCGTGAGTTTTTATAGTGTGTTTACAATATAAAACATTAATACAAACCAAAGAAATATGTTACCCTGTGCATTTCATTCCTATTACAATGGTTTGCGTTTCATTGAAATTCAATTAAAAATAACTTAAACATGCAAAATAAACATGAGCCTATATATAGGCACTTGGCATTAACGCTTGCACGGTGTCTTGCTATATATAGGCTCTTGGCATTCAACGGAATTTCACCAAAAGCCTATATATATATATTCAGGCTTCTGGCGCTGAAAGGGTTAGTAGTTTGAAACAGGTGTTATACCTTACTATTAGGCTATTATAGTAACTCTGCTCCTGTCAACTTCTACTCCCCATGCTGGACACCATTTATTTAAGATAGGCCCTACACCACCATGCCACAGACTAGTGCCTCTACACAGTTGCGCGTAAAAAGTATCTAGCAAAAAGATGGTGGATTCAAACTCACGATCTTTGTTGCTAGGTAGCCACAGTGCTATGCCTCAGACCGATTGTCCGTTTCAATCTTATGCATTTATCCATTATTTAATATGCCACTCCTTTTTTGGGGCATTTGGGAATATATGGGTTTATGTATATTTTTTTATTTTTTACTACTTTGCAAGGTTAATATTTCCATCAACAAATTATTCGTAATTCATGAAACACATTTCCCTCAAGTCCCTTCTTTTTTTAACTCTACTGAGGCCTATAACACTAATCCTTTTTTGGAGGTATGTTATAAATAATTAAATATACTATAATTTGGGTAAAATTAAACTCTTCACATCCATGTAACCACAGTAATGTATGAATGTATTATAACTTCATACATTCATACATACATACATACATGAAGTATATGTTTGTAATGCTTCAGATGTCCTCTGAAGTTTCTACAATAAAACTCATTTTATTTGATTCACAGTGGTCAGCCTGATTTTCATAGTTCATCAAGGTATAATAATTATTGTATATTATTTTTTGTGAAACCGTGTATTTATATACTTTTTTATTTCTTTGTGTTATTTTAATTTCTATTTCTATAACTATGTTAAAATTCAGTGCGCGTGGGATAAGTTTTTGCGATTCATGAGCCTTTTTTGTAAAATCAGATTAAAATGTAAAAAAATAGATTTTGAAATTTTTACATGTTTTTCCTGGGCTTAGTCAGTTTTGAAGCTTTCAACAGAGTTTATTCCATTAATGTATCATTTTTAAGCCTAGCACATGTAAATAAAACTTCATATTATTTTTATTCTTAATAAGTCAGTATTAAAATTATTTAAGGGGAATGTCAAAAACTGATATAATGTTTTACTGTCACTTTTTTAACTGTTCTGGGTTTGTTTGGGTTGAAATTCCCAAATTAGATAGCAATGTTTGGGAACCTTGATCCGAAAAGATCCCTATAAGGATCTTATAAAGGCGTTGGCAATTTCCTTGTAAACATTCTTAATAAGTTATTTTATGTCCATATGGTTACAAACCACTCGGAACAATTTTAAATATAGTGAAATTAAATTAATTGCAGTAACTTCCATATTCTTCAGCTGAATTTTATGGGTTATTTCAAAAATCTTTCTATAACCATAATTTTTTAATTAATGATCCTTTTGAGGGATAGTTTGCAGCATTCTTCTCTGTTTGACCAGCACTTTAAAATTATGTGCATATCAACCTATGCTTACATTTAAAATTATCTACTAACTCCCTGAGGGCCGTCTCCCATCAAAGGTAGAGTCAGTAAGAACGGCAACAAATTGGTTTTTAGCTTCCAATTTAATTTGTAAAGTTTTATTTCTCAAACTCAATTAATAATAAAATATTAAGCTGTTTTAGACTTTTTACTAACCTGAAATACTTTTTAATGTCTTTTTAACATTATTTATGTCTTAACTAGGTAATTAACACAATATGGCGCCAAGAATCATACTGCCCACAACTGGTGTGCGCTTAAATGAAGATGATTATGTTCATTACATGGAATGTTTGAAATCATTAGATATTTCTAAGTACAATCCTCCCAGCTGGTTACAGCACACAGAAACCCCTTTTAAATGGGCACAAGAACTAAACCCTAAAAAAATGATAAGATATGACATTGAAAGGAAATTGGAAGACTATCCTGAAGAAGACCAAGACGGTTGTCACACATTTGAAAAGTAAGTACTGTAATATTTTAATGGAATTGCTTGTTTAGTAATTACTTTGCAGATATTCATAGCATTATTTGATTTGACTCGTAGATCAGTGTTGTAGAGATTATTTACTGGACACAATAAAACAATGTAGTGGAAAAAACATTTTAAACAAAATTGGCAAGTAATAACAATAAATCTTTATTGCATTATGACAATTTAACATTGTAGTGCAAACGTCAGCAAAAATGGACATCAAAAACTTGGAAAGGAAAAAAACCATGATTTTTTTTCAAACCCCATCTCTCAAATTATATGATTTAATCTACCTCTCTTGCCTAATGTATGTTATTTTAACTCTGTCTATCACACTACACAACTCAGTAGGAAGCCTTCCTACATTGGCTGTAAAATCATATATTTCAATAACAAACAACCTAAGGAACGTAACAGGAATTAAACTGTTACGGAAACTTAGGAACTGGTTAGTGAAACAATCTGTATACTGTATACAAACAGTTTTTTTGAACGAACATAAGAAAAAAATAATTTTAAAAGAAACGTATCATAAGAGACTTCCTCAATTTTTGTTGACATAATTTTTCTTCTTCATAAAATACAGATAAGATTACTGTCGATGAAACAATAGTATATTGAGTGAATACCTTGTAAAGGCTGTGCAAGTTTGGTTTTAGAACACAATCAAAAATTATTCTTTTAACAATATATTTGAGACCAGGTAGCCTTTAAGGGTTGTAAAGCTACGTGGTTTACTTGTCAAAATCGTTGGTTGGCCTCTCTCCAATTATAATTAAAAAAATTATTAGTAAATCAAATTATTAAAATTAACAGTAAGTATTAGAAAGATGTTTAATACAATAGGAAATACTGTAAATGAAATGAAGTAGGACTGTAGGTAAAATTTGAGTAGGACATCCTGAGAGCATTAACTCAGAAAGGAATGGATCGGATGTCAAGCAGGCAGAGTCAGCACATTACACATGCAAATCAAAATAAGAAAATTAAACTCACCAAAATTGGGCTGATGAATGCTGATGCGGCAGAGAATCACCAGAAGCTCGGGGAAGTGGACAGTCCCGCCCATCATGAAACAAATGGGCCTATAGGATGATCCGCTACAGGTCCACCTACAGGGATTGGTTTTGGGGGGAAATTGGAGTCGTGTCCAGTGAGTGGCAGGGGGATGAGATACTAGGGAAAGAGTTTTAGAGGAAAGGGGAGTCTGAGGAGAGATCTGAAAGTGATAGGACTTCAGGAAACAGACTGAGAGGGAGGACCAGCACCTGGAGGTCAAACTACTTTAGCATCGTCAATCCGTCCTGCTCAGCAAACACGGGACGAGCTAGGAGGAGGACGGAGCCACGGTCCAAGCCCGCTGTGAGATTGACACCTGGAGGACTTCACGAGCGGCCGACCGGAACCTGAGGGACGAGTGAACCAGCAGCCTATCCTGAGGACCAGAGATGTCATCTCAGGGGGCTGCGAGCGACTCCACCCTCCCCCAAGGGACTACGAGTGATTCCAGACTCGAACAGCCCACCTGACCCTGAGAGACGAGCGGATGCCAATTGGCACCCCATACCTAAGGGAGACAGAGTTACAGGGTATGTCAAAATAAAACACCTACAGGGTTTAAGGGGATATGAATATATAAATTGGCAGATGAAATGAAATTTAATAGGAGCGTTCAATATACTTTACATACACCAAAGTGTATGCTGAAGGCTGTACATTACTAATATAGGGAGCTAATAATGATTTAAATAATAAATAATCATAATTCACTGATGATGGAACTGAATCTTGTATAATTTAATTTACCGAGAATGTTAATTTAATTTGTAAATATATAAATACGTAAATCCATATAAATGATCATAGTCCGTATAAGTGTTTGTTTGTTTTGAATTGATATAAATATATACTAAAGAAATAGTTATTGCAGTTGATGTAATAACTGTTAATGTTGGGTTATTCTTGTAAAGAATACAGTAATAGTAACTAGGATCATTTGAATATATTTAACTTGTCACTTGAAGTTTATTTTATTTTAATTTATTCATAAAACGCCGATCGTCAAGATATGGGCGAATATGGATTTCGAATGAGTGTGATAAGTGTAGATGAGCGAATGTAGTCATTGTTACAAACTAAGGCCGACTATTCCTTAGAAAATGTCATTAATTAATAGCCCAATGACAAATGAACAGCCGGTGGTTATTTGTAAAATAATATAACTTGAGTTGTAGGATAAATTGTGGAGGACGTCATAGGGCCATTTGCACAGAATTACCTTAAACCAGTTATAAAATAATCCAGTTTAAGATAATCTAAAAGTTTAGACCAAATTTAATTTGCACAACGTAATTTCCAATGCAGTTTAAATTATATGGTTGGGAATCTGTTTCCTGTTGTTTTCCTTCATAATGCCATTCATCTGTGTTTACAAACAACTATTACTTGGTTTTAACCCTTTTACCGCTGACGTCCTTTAAAAAGGACGTTGGTATTCTGTCTGAAAATCGCTGACGTCCTTATAAAAGGACGTTTCGTAATATGCCTATAATTTTCTTATTTAAAAACATAAAAAAGCCCAGTTTGGTTGTCTGTGATCCTAAATAAATGTATTAAGGGATAAAAAATGTTTTAATGTTGGCAATACTTATTCCTGGTGGTCACGTGTCAGTAGCAGACGTCTGTCACCACGTGCGTTCTATAGTGCCGTCAAGTTGCGTTTATTTGCTCTTGAATTGTGTTTTGCGTTATTTTAGTTTGTGTTTTGGACATGTCTAATGTACCTAAGTCACCACTTAGTGAAAATACAATACGGCGATTAGTGCAAACAGATTATCTGAGTGATTCGGAATGCAATAATATCGATAGCAGTTCCGATGAGTCTGTAGTGGACGACACGGATTCCGATCCAACTTATGAACCAAACACTTCCAACGTGAGTAGTAACAACACATCATTCGCAATACCTAACAGGGCTGTGTTATCATCTGACTCTGATGACTCTTATAGTGTTGACGATCCTAGGCCCGGTCCAAGTAATGTTAGGGTGCCTCCACCTGATAGGCCACGCCCTCGCGGCCGACCCTCGCAACACACTCCTTCCACCACATCTCACTCTATCTCTGATACTGACACTGACTCTGAACCTGATAATGACAGTGATGGATGGGATGACATTGACGAAAATAATGATCCCGGATATGTCCACAATTTTACTTTTAACGAACTACCCGGACCAAAGCACTGCCCACCAAGAAATTCTCCCCCAATTGATTATTTTGACTTATTTTTTTCACTGACATTTTGGAACGTCCTTGCAACACAAACCAACAATTATGCGCGATATTTTATCGACGTTAACCGTGCCAGATTATCAATCCACAGTAGATCACGTAATTGGAGACCAGTAGGTTTCATGGAAATAAAAGCGTTTATTGCAGTACTATTGAACATGGGCCTAAATAAAAAAGCAACTATCGAGATGTACTGGTCAAAGAAATTGTCACAGGAAACACCATGGTTTGGGAAAATGTTTTCACGAATTAGATTTGAGACAATTTTAAAATTTTTCCACATGGTAGACACCAGAAATTTGCCGAAACCAAAAGAGCCAGGTTACGACCCTTGTACGCGATTTAGCCCATTGATTGACCATGCAAATCGTATGTTTAGACACTATTACACTCCTAATCAGCAACTTTCTATAGATGAGAGTCTCATAGGCACAAAAAACCATACTCAGCTTATACAATACTTGCCCAATAAGCACCACCATAAGTGGGGCATAAAACTATGGATGGTATGCGATGCTGTGACCAAATATTGTTTAGGTTTTACATGCTATAAAGGAGCGAAAGGAAATGATGATTCTGATAAACAAAATGGACTTTTGTACAATGTTGTTGTAAAATTATTGCAAATGTGTAATTATTTGAATAAGGGGTTTCATGTTTTTGTTGACAATTTTTTTACGTCTATACCGCTGGCAAAGTTTTTGTATTCAAAATTGACACACCTTACTGGAACTTTACGTTCAAACAGAAAAGGCATCCCTGCACATATGAAAACAAGATTTGGAGTTGGTCAAAAAAAATATTGTCGTAAGGGCACGTTGCTTATGCTAGGTAGTCGTCAAAAGGCTTCACAAAAGAAACAGGTATTACTCCTATCAACAGATAGTACGGCAGGTGATGAACTAAAAACTAAAAGGAAAGGAAATAAAGTGTTTATAACAAGTAGGCCTAAAATGATACGCCACTACAATGCTTTTATGGGTGGGGTCGATTCAGCAGACCAAATGCTTTATTGTTATTTGGATGAACGGCGTACTCTTCGCTATTGGAAGAAAGTTTCTTTTCATATTTTTTCTAGGATGCTTGTAAACCTGTACATACTGTACAAACTAAACACTGATAAGAACCTTTCTAGACTTGCATTTCAAGTGTCAATTATTGAAACCATCACTGAGGAATGGATTGGAGACCCCGCGCCGGTACAACGAGCAGGTTTTGGTAATGAGCCCCTTTACCATTTACCAGACAAAAAACAGCGAAACTGCTCAGTATGCAGTGCTCAAAGCGCCAGTTCCGGAGGTAAAAGGAAGAAATCTAATTTTGCTTGTAAAAGCTGTAATAAAGGAGTTTATCCTTTGTGCTTGACTAAGCACAGGTGCTAAACAGACGATGGTGACCTTGTAAATTTTTTTAGTTTTAAATTTTTAATGTGTTACCAAGTTACAAATGTTATGTGTATAATGCAAAGAAAACGTCCAACTATATATAAAATAAAGTTTTCAACTGCCAAAGGACCGGGAATCATTTCTGCACTGCCCCTCTAGCGTAAGGTAAGATGATGTGATAAATAGATTTGTGTATGTTTTCAGAAAAAAAATCTCTATTTGTTCAATACAGTTCAAATGTTTTGAAATTTTATACACGTGTTCATTTATACATGTACTTTGAAATAAAAATAAGTTTTATGCATAAAATATTTTTTCTTTACATTGATTTTTTATTCAAATCAATTTTTTTTTTTAATTACTTTCTGTTTGCAAATTTTATATACCTTTTAAATAAAATAATTTTCAAAATATGAAAAAAATACGTTTTTATTATAGTCTGTCTAAAGACGAAAAAAACAAAAAAAAATTATTATTCTAGCCTCAAAACAACGGGTTTTAGAACGACTTATGTAGAACACTACAAAAACAGTGATTTAGGCCCCAGCGGTTTAGGCTAGTCAACGGCGCTAAGCGGCCAGCGGCAAAAGGGTTAATAGTTGAAGTTTATAACCTAACACTCACGTATACTGAATCTTATTGATTAATATGGAAAAGCGAATTAAGAAAGACAAAAGAAGAGGCAAAAATTTCAATGAATCCGAAGTAAAGATTTTATTGGATTTAGTTAAGAAAAACAAAAATATTTTAGAGTGCAAAAAGACTGATTCCATATCGCACAAAGAAAAAACAAAACATGGTTAGAAATTGAAAAAGAATTTAATGTGAAAAGTGGATTGATTTATCGTGATTTAAAAATATTAAGAGTTAAGTACGATTACTTTAAAAAATCAGCAAAAAAGATATAAAATAAAATTTACTGTGTAAGTAATTTAATTGCCATGTTGGCCGTCTATGAGGCTTTGGAAGTATTATATGGTCTGATTGAGCTTCACAGTGTGAGTTGTTTCTCTATGGTTCACAGGCTGAGAACTAACGCTGTTTACAAAATTAATAGCTGTCCTTTCTTCTTCGGATATCGGAGGAACTTCTTCATATCTCTCACATGCTATATTGTGTAAAACAGAAGTGGCAACAATAACACTCTCTACTTTTTGACGTTGTAATCTAATGCCCGTAGTGAGCACAGGAAATCTTTGTTTCCAGACAACATACATATGTTCAACTGAATTCCTGGTTCTTACCTGCGATTCCTGATACAATAGTTCAGCGGGTGTTCTAGGTTCTGTCAGAGTAGATAACAAGTAGTTCTTTTGTCCATAGCCACTGTCCCCAACAAAACAACCAGTTCCAAAATATCCTCCTTCTAAATGTGCTCGAATTCTGGAGTTATTGAATATTCGAGAATCATGAGTAGATCTTGGTCAGCGACAAACTATGTTACGAATTTGCAAAGATTCATCACACACAGTTTGCACATTAAATGAAAAGAAGTTTATTCGGTTGCGATAGAGCTCTGCATTATCCCCACCTGGTGAACTTATTTTGGACATGTGTGCAGTCTACTGCACCTACGCAGTTAGGGAATTTTGCTACTTAATAAAATTCTCCTTTTACTTTGTCAATTTCATCTTGCGTAGTAGGCATGGTATTATAACCTTGTGAACTGGCAATTGCACGAGATACTTTTTTGACGACTCTGCTAACTGTACTTACATGTACTCCACCATGATCGCCTATATTAATAAAAAAATTACCACTTGCATAATACCTTAATGTAATCAACAACATATCTTCAGGAGAAAGGCCATCATTTTTTTGATGTGGTTACAAATTAATTCTTGTATTATATGTAACACTGTTGTTGCAGTCTCTATTCAAAAACGAAAACGTTTGAAAAATTCCTCTTCATCCCAAAAAAAAAAAAAACAAAATGATTGACTCTTGGGCGTATGCGGTGTATTTTAGGTGGTTGATTAATTATTTCTTCAAAATCTTCTTCCTCAACTTGATTAAAAACATCTACTAACCTTTCGTCATCTAACATCATCTAAAAACATTTCACACGATAATGATCTTAACCTCAATAAAAATAAGGTAAATATGAGACTAATCTAAAACATGTAGTTTAACCCAACAATGGTGTTGGTTTAAATTAATCTGTGGATTAAACTCCTAAATAACTAAACTTACCATGTGCAACTCATTTATTGGTTAATCTTAAGTTTAAACTCAAGATTAAATTATTCTAGTTTAAACTGAGTTGGTGCAAATGGGCCATAGTTGGTAAAGTCTGTATATTGTTGTTTGACTGTTAATTTTGATTGTAATTGATTGATTATCTCGTGAGTACGACTTGTTTTTGAATATATATAAGTTTCACTTGTTAGTATATTGTAGACGATTCACATTTATAATACTTGTTTTAGTTTGGAGTCAATGTAAAGTTTGTATTATTAATAGTATTTGTAAAGTTATAATAATATTTCCTGTTCAAGACGAGTGGATTGAACATGTAAATTAACTTTGATATATGAATTTATTTGTTTACTGTATTGTACGTTGAAACCAATATTAGTAGACATTTAACTGAGGATTTTGATACGGTATAATTTGTATTGTCATCTAGTATTGGATGAGAAGGGTATGTTGAAGGAGGTGTATATATATAAGTTAGGATAACATAATTGTAATATTTTGGAAGGGATTGACAAAGTGATATGCTGTAAAAATATATATGCGTTGTACTTTCACCAGCGTCAATAGTTATTCCAGGTCCTGGTTTCCTACACTAGCTGAGCGAGTTATCAAGGTTAAAGTGTTTTCTCATTACTTGTAGAATAATCTTGTGAATCTGCATTTTATTTATTACTTTGATACTTATAACTTTGAATTTCGGTGGAAGTAAAATCTTACTTGGTGGAAGGTTTATGTCAAAAGTTTTACAGGGTGTTTGATAAAAAATTATTAAAAAATTTTTTAAATAAAATTGTTTTGTTACAAGTAATAAGAGTGTTGAGGTAAAATATTCAAAAAATTTTATGTATATATATCTACCTAAAGTGGCTAATGTGGCCTTTTTGGTTCCTAACTCATTAACAAACCGTGTGATATATTTTATTAAAATTTTGAGAAAATAGTGGGCAAATGGTACTAGCCTAGTAGTTAAAACTAATAACGGAAAAAAATATTTTTGTAAGTATAACCATTGATTTTACTATATAATGAGATACTCCATCCATATGGGAGAGTTGTGGTGAGGCCCGAAAACAGTTTGAGGCCCCACGCTGCGCTGCACATACACCTATTTCCTCTCTCGCACGCTCTTCTGTCTCTCTCTCACATCCCTCCTCTCAACCCACTCCCCCATTCTCCAGTCAGACTGTCTTTCCCCTCTTCAGGTCCACAAGCAACGCTGCTCCGCTATACAATAATTGTTGTATCTCTTTAGAATAATATTAATACTGAGTTCATACCATCTTAATAAAAATCTGTCTGACATTTATATCTGATTGATTTATTAATTCATTTGGTTGATTACAACACTTTTTTACACTGGTCAAACTTACCTGACCAAAAAATTAAAAAATTTCCCGCTGTTCGAAAATTGTATATCACAGTATTTTAATGAATTAAAATGAGCTTTTCATTTTAACGCTTAACTGCTGCATAATACAGTTATTATTAATACAGTTTAAATACCGTAGTATAGAGTCAACTAGAGGGTACTTGTTCGAGAGGCCCTCGGGTGTGGGAGGGTAAGTGGTTCAATACTACCATTCGTGTGTGGGAGCGTGGGTGGGTTAGGTTAGATTAGTCATTACCATAGTCATTACCACTGAACTTTGGGAAGCCCTCTCTTGATCAGACCGCTCACCCATACACGTACAATGTGGTATTGACCCACATGCCCATCCATACACATACAGTGGTAATGAAATTACACGTCCACCCATACACGTACAGTGGTAATGACTCACCCGCCCACCCATACACATAAAGTGGTATCGACCCACCCGCCCACCCATATACATACAGTGGTAATGACTCACCCGCCCACCCAACACATTAACTGCGAGTAAGTCAGTACTGACCCAAGGCAACCGGCGCGCAGCCTGATGGATCAGTACTGACCCAAGGCAACCGGCGTGCAGCCTGATGGATCAGTACTGACCCAAGCATCATCGTTTCGCCATTTTGTTTAGTTTGAGGTTAGGTTCGTTCGGAGGAACGTGTACGTTGCTGTCATATTGTCATGTTAAAGTGTAATTAGTGTTTGCTTGGTTTCGGTTTCCAATTCTTTTTAGTGAGATTATTAGGTTGCTAATTAACATTTATTTCTGTCACCATATGCCTAATGACTCAATATGGCTGAAACTTCAGGAATCCAGAAGATGAACAAGAATCCAGTTCAAGTGATGACAGTGACAGTAATATTAATCATAGTGATAGTAAAACAGTAATAGTGAAAACCAGTGATATAATATCCAGGAAAACCAACACTGTTTCCGACTTCATGCTATGAAAAGTACCATTCCTAATCAAACTTTCAACTATTGGTGCTGTAAATAATAATTGTATATAATGTAAATATTTCATCTCTAGTGTTATAAAAGTGAACTAAATGCATTTGTGACTTTTATGTGCCTTTATAAGAAAGTTGGACACTTTTTGCTGTCATTCCTGATGGGTCAGTACGACCCAAAATTGAAAAATGACGTCATAAACACTTAGCACCAGGAATGAGTTTGGGGCATATAGTATTAGAAGTAAATGTGTTAATTATCCGTCGCAACAATTATGTAAAAATCTATTACCGTTGTAATCCTCTTTTCTTCCTGTAAAAGACGATATGCCTTATGTGTACCCTAAAATTAGTTTTATAGATAAAAATAATGTTGGAACGAAACCATGTTATATAAAACAGCCGTCCGTGTTATTTTTATGTGAACATTTTTATTTTTAACCACCCAAAACAGCCCTTATTTGTTGGAAAGTTGAAAATGTTTGAATTATTATGGGTTCGACATGCTTAGATCTACCTTTGGTCCAAATTTCAAATTTTGTTTACACTCCAAAGTGAGTAAAAATTTATGTCAATCAATCAGTCAGTCAGTGATCCCAGTCCAGCTTTATAGTTAAAGTGCATGCACGACAAATCACAAAGAACAATATCAAGGAATATCGGTGACTCTCGAGAAAGAGAATGAAAATAGGGGAATGAGAGGGGGTGATTACAGTAGTTTCCTTTATTGTTCACAGGTTGGGCTCTAAACAGTCGAAATTATAAGCAATTCCAACCTTTTTCACTTTATTGACAACAGATAGCAGCACAGTCAATTCCATATTCTATGCCTCAAAATTTAGCATTGGATGGAACCATCTTCTCTGTATAGTAAAATCAATGGTATAACCAATTAATATTTTATAAATGACGTCCGTACGAATTTCGAGTTTAAATTTGTACAATTATCTTAGTCCCCAAAAGTATATTAATAATAGATTAAAATTAGTTTTATAGATTAAAATAATGTTGGAACGAAACCATGTTCTATAAAACAGCGGCCCGTGTTATTTTTATGAGAAAATTTTTATTTTCAACCACTCAAAACAGCCCTTATTTGTTGGAAAGTTGAAAATGTTTGAATTACTCTGGGTTCAACATGGTTAGATCTACCCATAGATTAACCATTTATTGTAAACATCTTTATAGATAAAGTTTACAATAGTAAATGAGGGTGTTATTCCAGTATGTGCTCCGGACATGCAGCAAGAGTGCTGTTACTCTCCCATGCCCCTAGCAAGGCATGCACTTTGCTAGTCGTGTCAGCGAAATGTTGAACTTAACTCCATCCAGTTAAGTCCAGCCGGTCAGACGAACACCCTTAATCAGAAACCATAGCTAACCATCTAGGTTCGTTTTCAGGAATATAAACTCCACATAAGTACAATTTCTAAAGATTGAAAAAAATTCTACTGAAGAAAATGAAATTCATAAAACCATTTTTTTAACAGATGTTTAAGTTTTTTGTGCTTTCTTATTAAATTATAATATCACTATTTAGTTTTTGTTTTAGTCATTATGGTTAACCAATTTAAACTGTAATTAATTCATATTTCAGGTTCAGCTTGTACTTACTAAGTGTATTTCAAAGTGCAATAATAGATGACTATGAAAAAGCAAAACAAAGTCTTCAGAGGCTAGAGGACTTTATTATATCAAAAAATGATGCTGACTTTGTGTACAACAGAATCAGAGAAGCATTTGAACATGTGCTTTTGGCTGTGAAAGCACACATTTTACTTTTAAATGGCGATTTAGATGAAGAAGCCTCTCAAAAGGTTAGTAACTGTCTAGTTTTAAAATATAAAATTACCTAAATTTTAATAGATCCTGTAGTAAAATATCAGGTATGAAATTCTAGCCAAGTGCCTTATTTGCATGCTATAATATGAATTTTTCATGAAATATTCATTTGAATTTTGACTCATAATGGTTAGCACTTCTGCTTCATATGCAGATGGTCACAGGTTCAAATACCGGGAGGTCCACTTAAATTTGTCAAAGGGATTTGTACCATTGCCCCTCAACAACGTTTGAGTAGCACGTTCAAAATGCCACTGGCGTGGAAAGTAAAAATATAATATAAAAAAAAAGAAACAGCACTATATAAGCAACGTAATTTTATCGTTTGTGGGCCAGATATTAACCCATGTTTTTAGTGTTTTTGTGGAGGGAAACTGCCACCTTAAGACAGAATATTGCTTTCAGGGCAGTGTTTAATGTTTGGTGCCTCTAGGCCCTACAAAATTTGCCCCGCGCCTCATCGTTGGATAGAACGGGGGGGGGGGGGAACGAGAGTGTTAGCTCAGTCCAACATATCTTTATTCTTTTCACATCTGTGCTATTTTCACAAAAAAACGCATCAAGTGCTAACGAATTTAGTTATTATAATATTATAGTTATTATAGAATTTTGTTATTTGCAAGCCAACTTTAGAGTTTGCCTTGCAATCAACTAGGAATGCTAGTGTATCGCTTAAGCTGAATATAATTTTTCACTACTAAGTTGCGTGTCTGAAATATGAGTTTACACATATATTTCCAATATTATCAACATAATATTCTTTAGTGAAATGAACAAATGGCTATTCATAATCATAAAAACCTGAAACAGTGTTTAAAAACCAACCCCAGGTTAAGAAATTAAATCCTTGTTAGTTGGAAAGTAAATTTTCGGCTAAATTTGGTTATTTTACATAAGCCGGAAAGTCACCATGCCAGCATGTTTGCCAACCCTGAGAAACAAAATTCAATTCCAAAACTGTCCATTGGAGATTTTAACGGTAATATTGGTAGTCGAACTAATATCATATAATGACATTTAAATTAAAAGTACGGTAACTAACCTAACCATCTACTCCGCGGCACTGTCAAGTCAACTGAAAAGTCCAGGTTTAACAACCCATTGTCATCTGCAATTTGCGCTCCTGTGTACATCTAAAGCTCTGCTATTTCCTGTATTCTATCCGCTATGATTGCATTAATCATGTTGCAAAACTACACTACACAAACATTTTACCGTCAATTAGGCACTGAACAAGAGAACAAATTATTAATTGCATCTCTTCTTGTGTTAAATTGGTATTATCATTAGGTTTCATTTTTTTGTTTGAAAAAATTAAAAGTGGTTTGTCAACCATGTGCCCCTAGGCCAGGGTTTTTTATCTTTTGAATAAAAAAAAATTCATCAAAATCGGTCAAGTAATGACCCGATTGTTTTAATATATAGGATATTCATGTCACATTATAGATTTATGTTTTATTTTAGGCCTATGACATGTGGTCTTACCACTTTTTAGTTTGCAAAAATGTGGTTAATCTTATTGAATTTTGCTTTTAATCATAAGGTGTTATCTAGAGTAATTTTTTTTCTTTACTTTTACAGATTGCCTTGAACCTGCTTCCATTTTCTAGAATGGAGCCAAAAATAAAAGCTGGAATAAATGCTATCAAAGCAAAATTTTACTTATCCAGCTCAGATGTTAACATACTTCTTACATTGAAATACTTTGAGGAAGCTGCACAATTGGATCCAACATTTGCCCCTTGGTTGTATTGGACTGGGAAAATCATAAGTAAGACTGTTGTACTTTTAACTTCCATACTATCCGAGTTTATACATGTCAGAGATGGTCCTTTTCTCAATTACCTGGAAAAATCTAGAGTATACTGTATTTCATTTTTTTATTCCTCTATAAAATGACTATTCACTATTACCACCACCGCCCATACAAACAAGGAGACAGTCTACTCATATAGTCCCACGAAGCCAGCTTACCTCTCCATGAATTTAGTTCTTGTACTGCCTTTACAGCAGGCAGCACCATTTCTCTCTCTGTCTCTCTTCAGCACATGCTCAAGTAACTTGCAATATGCAAAACAGTTGTCCGAGTGCTAGGTGCTTAGTAATCTTGAGAAAATCTTGGGAACCATTTCTGTTAGAAAGCAACACAAGAGTGCATCTGCAGCAAGTACATTGCTTTGGTTTGTGTATCTCGCTCTGCACGTCCCCCTCTGTAGTCAGTCATTCCCTTAATTTCATAAACTTCAGACCTTACTCCACCGTGTAAGGAGTTTCAACTAAACTTTATTTTTATTTCGTAGGCTTAAGTGTCCAGTGTCATTTCTATTAATTAAAGCTTCCGGTAACGACTGCGTCGAGGTGTTACCTACAATATTTACATAACCAAACGTTTCGCCCATGCTGTGATGTGGCATCCTCAGTTGTATCTCTGAGACTGTGTTATCTACAATATTATTTACATCACCAAGCGTTTCGCCCATGTTGTGATGTAACTACATGGGCCCATGTAGATGATCCAACTACATGATCAGAATATCTACGGTTACGAATATGATATTATGATCATACTTTAAATACAGTTGCCTACATAAAATACTTATATTTATAATATATTATAGAAATGGGACTTTTGTCTTGATTATAGCGTTTTACTATCAAAGATATGGCAAAACTTGACTCGAGTTTTTTTAAATCTCCAGTCGAGTTTCGATTTTTTTAAAACTCGAATTTCAAGCTACTCGCATACTCCTACAATTCACTTCCAATGGATTATGGTCCACGAGGAGTTCAACAACAATATTAAAAGTAGCATCAGTCAAGATGTAGATAATTTTAAAGAGGTTGTCTAGCACAATTGAATACCACAAACAACACTTAAAAAGGTTGATCCAGTACAAAATGGCAGCTGTTCAAAGATTTTCCTGGTTGTAGTAAGACATTGCATAGTTGGCAACAATTCAAATGCACTAATAAATTTAAAAGAAAATGCTGCTGCATGCATTATGCCTGTCATACAAATGTACATTATAAAGTTAGTCATAACAAGAAATTAGCACCTAGAATTAGCACCATTTACTAGAATATCAGTTTAGTGATACATACATATCCTGTCCCATTCCGATTATCTTCGGGTCTGGGTATTCACTAGGCCTCTCCATCTTCTTCTGTCCCTCCACAATTCTTCCTCCTCCACATACCCCCATTGTATACCTCTTGCTTCCACATCCCGTTTCACCTCGTCGATCCACCTTCTTCTGGGTCTTCCTCTAGGTCTTCTTCCAATTATTTGGATTTCACTTATATCAATTAAAATCTTTGATGTTTAGATCTTAAAAGTTTAGTGATGCTTCACTTATATCAATTAAAATCTTTGAACATCTGCCATTTTGTACTGGATAAACCTTTTAAACTGCTGTTTGTGATATTCATCTGTACTAGGCAACCCCTTTAAAATGATATACATCTACGCTATTTTTATCGTTTTTGTTGAACTCTTTGTGGACCATTGTCCATTGGAAGTGAAGAGTCACCAACTGTCCTAAAACATTATTTGTTAATTCCAGTAGGCATTTACAAAGTTTAACTTAACCTACTTGAGCTAAGAAAATAATATTAAACCGTCTAGAACAGGACCTTCATTGTAACTTTTTAAAACTTTAAACCAACGTTATATTTTAAAGAGCGAACTTTTTGAGTTGGGATTTGTGGGTTTATGGTCTACTACTTAAGACCTTTAATATGATGTACTACACGACCTATGCTCTTATTTAAGATTTTCTTCTGATTCCTTGGGGGCCGTCCCCCTGATATGACAGGAAAATTCCAATTATTTCAAAACGTAGATTAATAGGTTCAGTAATGATTTACCAAGTTTTATTACTTTATCTGTAATTATTATTAATCTGTTTCGGGACTTTTCTTCCATACTTCAACCACATATAAGTTAACAGATTTTTCAGAAACGCAGTCTTCAAAGTGCTAACGTTTCAAATCAAGACGTTGTTACGTTCATGTGACAAACTGATGCTTGGACCAAGATGACTGCAAAACAAAATGTTTTGTCACTACTTACCATGTGATTCGGTTATTTTATAGTAAAATTAACTGAAATAACTTCATTTTTCATCCCTATGTTTATTTAGTTTTAGCATGTTCCTTGATTAGTAACAAATCAGTATTTTGTTGTTGAATTATTAGCTGATTGCCCAGCTGTTATTATTGGTATTGCTACTACTATCAATGCACGGTTTGTTTGTTTATCATAATTTTATCTTTTAAACTGTAGTTTTTATGGATTGTTTATTGCTCTCTTTATAACTGTGATTTTATTTTCATGGTATAAGAGAGTTGAGCCATTCCATCCATGTTGGTTTTTTTTTTTAATTTGTAGAGACATGAACTTATCTTCTGGTTTTATTTTTACCTAGCTCATGTTTTTTTTAAAACAAATATTATTTATAATTTTGTTAACTACTTGTACATTTTTGTAAAATAATAGTAAGACATAAAAACACATTTTAAAATAGGTTTTTGTGATATTGTTTATACCAAGGTATCTCCAAAATAATGTTAGCTAAGTTTTTTTATGTTCTAAAATCATGTATAACATTTTGTTTTGAATATTTTGACGTGCCATTTGTTATATTTCAGGTATGGATTCGTACCTTCTTATAGTAATTACATAATGGCTGTTTAACACGTTCAGTGCGGGTGGACCGTATACGATCCACCGCCGGCCGGGCGCTGGTGGCACGTGGACCGGGCCCATACCACTCTACACTGTTGTTGCTATGCAGTCAGTGTGAGCTCAGCTCTTGCGCGAGGTATACCTTACGTCGGCCGCTATACGAATGTAAACCGTTCTATATTTTTGCGTTTTCCGTTTTTATCTATCGTTTTTTTGAGCGGAGTTTTACAATTGATGTAATTTAGTGATTTCTTCATGTAAATAAGTTTGTTATTTATGTAAATAAGGACGAGGTAGACCTTACGTCGGCCGCTACACGAATGTGAACCGTTCTATATTTTTGCGTTTTCCGTTTTTATCTATCGTTTTTTCGAGCGGAGTTTTACAATTGATGTAATTTAGTGATTTCTTCATGTAAATAAGTTTGTTATTTATAAATAAGGACGAGGTAGACCTTACGTCGGCCGCTATACGAATGTGAACCGTTCTATATTTTTGCGTTTTCCGTTTTTATCTATCGTTTTTTTCGAGCGGAGTTTTACAATTGATGTAATTTAGTGATTTCTTCATGTAAATAAGTTTGTTATTTATGTAAATAAGGATGAGGTAGACCTTACGTCGGCCGCTATACGAATGTGAACCGTTCTATATTTTTGCGTTTTCCGTTTTTATCTATCGTTTTTTCGAGCGGAGTTTCACAATTGGTGTAATTTAGTGATCTCTTCATGTAAATAAGTGTGTTTAGTGTATATTATTGTAGTATTTAGTGTAATTTTTATTGTTGAAACATGGCTGACAACACTGTTGATGACCTTGACTTGAGTGACTACATTATTACAAGTGAAGATTCCGACACCGAAAGTGACGAAAGTGATGATGATGATGATGCAGTTTTGAACCCTATTTGGTGTAAAAACACTGCTGGACTCAAAAAAATTAACTTTTTGAAGGACAATAAGCTATTCATTGTTCACCAATTAAGCTATTGGTGGCCATACCTGGTGATGGCTCACCTATTGATTGGTCTTCCAGCATCCCAAGGGGCTGATGGACCGTATCCAGACCACAACTTATGACGTCATAACAACTTTTTCCCATGCTACAACCAACTTCGTTTTGCTGTTTTTGGGCTGTCTATACCTTATGAAAAGTAAAATTAAATTTTATAGTACTTAGTTTCCCGGGTTGGTTAGAGTGTTTTTACTGTAGCAGTGAACGTGTTAACACTAAAAAGACGACTAATGCTCTTAATACGACATAATACGAGAACTTAGAGGGTTACAACTAAGATGACATTTTCTAAATCACAATTCTGCCAATATACTGCTGTATTATCATATGTACAGTAAAATCTTAACTATCCACCCTAGCTCTATTCTGGTGCCTCTGTCACTGGCTTGATAATCAGATAAAAATGATTTTGTTATTAGATAAAAACACAAGTCTTTAGTTCTGCTTCTTGATTATTGCATTTTCAAATTCAAATTCTTTATTGCCATTGATCATAAGTATACATGAAATAGGCATTGTCACTTGTGTTACATTAAACCTAATTTTTCTTTTTAATAAAGATATATAGCTATGCTAAGTTTCCGTTGAGTTATAAAGATAATACAATAACTGAAGCGTCACACAGTAAAAACTCTTGAATTGAATAAAAAGGGTTACAAACTAGCCAGTCATATATTTTAGATTTGAAGTTTTTGAAAGGAATGGTTCGAGCAGAAGGTGGTAGTTTATTGAAAAATTTTATTGCATTTATTTGAGAAGAGTGAGAGGTTTTACTGAGTCTATGCTGTGGAACATCAATCATGGATTTGGAACGGGTGTTGTGGTTATGGATGTCTTGTCTAAGTGCTGTAATTGTTTAAGTTAGTTTTTGTGTACAGTAAAATGTGGTATATGTATAGATTGTAAACAGTGAGAATTTTTAACCTTTTAAAAAGTGGTCGACAATGTTCCAATGGTCCAACTCTACACATGGTTCTAATAACTTTCTTTTGTAAAAGCAAGACTTCGTTTACATGATGAGAATGTCCCCATATCAACAATCCATAAGCGATGTGTGACTGGAAAAAACTGAAGTATGCCGTTCTTAAATAACTGTCATCTAAAATGTCTCTAAGTTTCCAAATTAAGTAGTTAATATGGCTTATTTTCTTATATATAGTGTCAATGTGTACTTGCCAGTTCAATTTGCTGTCAATTTGAAAACCTAAAAATTTTACTGTTTGAGAATCTTTGTTTTGAGCAAGACTTAAAGTAATATTTTGTGTTTTTCCTCTATTGCAAAGAAGTTTATTAGATGAAAACCAATTGATAGCTCTGTTTTGAGAATCTTCCATTAATGTATGGAGAATGTTCAAGTTCTTATGTGAAACTATCAACGTCACATCATCTGCATACATAATGGCCTGTGTATTATTAACATGTAACGGTAAATCATTAATTGTTATTAGAAAAAAGAACGGCCCAAGGACGGAGCCCTGTGGGATTCCCAAGCTTACGTCCATCACAGTTGAAGCCTGCCCTTTAACAGAGACATACTGCTTTCTGTCAGTGAGGAATGATTTGATAATATCAATAGATTGATTTCTTACTCCATAGCATAGGAGTTTATCTATCAGGATGTCGTACGGGACACAATCAAATGCCTTACTTAAGTCGCACATCACAACACCTACAGATTCTTTTTCTTCAAAAGCTTTTAGAGAAGTATCAACTAACTTTAAGAGAGCAGTTGTTGTTGAACAGCCTTCTCTAAAACCAAACTGACTACTTGAAATAAGGCTGTTTTGGTTGAAATATGAGTTTAACTGTTTGTGCATTACAGATTCAAGAATCTTTGAAAAAATAGGGACTGGAAATTGGCCAGTAATTTTGAGGTTGTTTTTTATCGCCATTCTTAAAAACTGGAATTATTTTAGAGATCTTAAGTAAATTTGAAAAATATCCATGTACAAGGCACTGTGATAGGACAAAAGAAAGTGGTTTACTAATGCAGTGAATGGTTTGTTTTACGATGTAGTTAGAAATCCAGTAATGATCAAAACTTTTGGAATTTGAAAATTTAGAAACAAGGTCTGTTACTTCCAATTCAGTGACTTCTCTCCACGTGAATTCAGAGTGTCTTATTTGTTCAAAGATTTGTTGGTTGAGAGAATTAGGAATCACATCAGGAATCTTGTTTCCGATTTCCTTGGGGGATTCTATGAAATATGAGTTTAGCCTGTCAGGTTCAAGTTCAATGTCATGTGTGTGTGATGAAGAGTTTTCCTGTGAGATGATGTTCCATGCAGCTTTGCATCTGTTTGAGGAGTTTTCAATATAGTTACCAGATGCTTTCCTTTTGGCTTTAATTAATTCTATCTTATAAAGTTTTTTTACTTTCTTATAGGCATTAAAGGCAGATTGTGCCTGCGAAGAACCACTCCTGTACAAGTTTTTGTAAATATCATGACAGATCAACATATATTTCCTTAAAGTAGCTAGATCTTCTGTGTACCAATTAAACAACTTTTTCTTCAGTGCCTTGTGTGACTTAGAAACTAATGGTGAACAATAGTGCCACAAGCTAATGTATGTTTTATAAAAGCTATCAAATAAATCTGTGACACTAATTTTGTTTAGTTTATAATCTTCTATGACAGACCATTTTTCCTCATTAAGGCATTGAATAAACTGTAAAATTTGTTGTTCATTTTGAGTTCTTTTTGGCTGCCTATTGGATTTTTTGGGCTGCGATGGAAAGTGTTTGGTGTACATTTTTAATACAAGAGGGTCGTGGTCCGCAAAATAGCCACCTATGACTTTACTTTTACATAAATTAGAGGAGAAATTTACCAGAAAGTTATCAAGACAACGAGTCCCTCTTGTAGGTTCTCTATTTGTGTAAGTTAAGTTTAAAGTCCTAACTAAGTTTAGAAACTGTTTTGTGACTCTATCATTACTATCCAAGGAATTGATGTTAAAATCTCCTTAAATGATAAGTTGTTCTGAATTTTTTACTAACATTTTTGTGGCTAGCTCAAACAAATGAAAAAAATTGTTAATGTCACCTTCAGGTGACCTGTATATGCTTAAAATATTTAGATTACCACAGGGCCTGACTATTTTTATTCCACAAAGTTCAAAGTGAAATTCCGAATAAAAATTGTCTAAGTTTATTAATGTAAACTGTAGTCTAGAGTTGGTGTAAATGCCAACTCCGCCATTTTTTCTATTTTGCCTACAAACAACATTTGCAGGTTTAAAATTAAGGGGTACAAAGCAGGTTACTTGATCCTCTTTTAACCAGTGTTCCGAAATACAAATTATGTCAATATTTTCTAAATCACAAAAATGGTCTATTTCTAAAATTTTATTTCGGATACACTGTATATTAACTTGCAAACGCTGTTCTTTTAACATGTCATTCCAGTCGCGGACACCAGTTCGTCAGCTGTCCAAATAACGTTTTGTGACGTCAGAGTGATGTAGGCAGTTGCTGGGGGAGGGGGGTTACTTTTCCAGGAGCTACTTTTCCACTACCCCGTACCTTATAATTGGCTAACTGACATACGTGTTTAAATGGACTATTTTATTAAAGGGAACAAATGCATGTGTAACTTAAATTTTGTAAGTATGAATGAGTCTCTTGATGTAATGTATATGTAATGCCATACACGTACCGTGGTATTGGCCCACCCATACATGCACAGTGATATTGGCCCACCCGCTCACCCATACACGTTCAGTGGTATTGGCCCACCCATACATGTACAGTGGTATTCACCCACCCATACATGTACAGTAGATAGATGAGAGGTCTATCAAGAGTTTGGTGGGTAGACGATCAAGAGTCGTGTGTATTTGGTAGGCTAGTGGTCCATCAAGCGTCGTGTCAATATGCAGTGTAGGTAGGTCTCAAGAAATCTTGTGTGCTGGGTAAGTGGTTAGGCTATCAAAAGTCATTCATATGTGTTTGGTAGTTGGGTTGGTCAATTAAGTCAATGTATATATGGTGCGTGGTTGGTCGTGTATATCAGAAGGTAGTATATCAAAAGAATTATGTATTGGGAAGGTGGGGTGTCTATCAACAGGACTGTGTGTTGAGTAGGTGGTTAATCAATCATGTCTTGTATGTACAGTGTGTGGTCAGTCTTCCATGTTAAGTCTTGTTTGTACAGTGCATTATTGGTTGTCACTGAGTATTGCGCCCGAAAATCTGAGGGGACAATTTGTTTACCTCAGTAACAGAGCAACTTCTAGAGACTTAGAGTCCATTTCTAATTTAGGAAAGTGGCACCATGGCTGACCTGCTGAGTGTGGCCAAGTCCACCTTTCCTAGGGCTAGAATCCTTATGAACAGCGTCCTTATCCGGAGTGATGTGAGTCATCGAGCGCTTTCTCTTTTTAATGAGCAACTATTTCTCATGTGCAACAACTTTGGAGTGGAGTTAGTTGATGCTTCTCGACTGATCTCTAAGCGTCACTTGGCTCGTGATGGTAGGCATTTAAGTCGTCATGGAAATCATCTTCTTGGTGAGTTCCTGTGTCAAGCTATGAGGAAGTCTAGTGAGAACAGAGATTCACAAACAGTCAAAGTAACTCCAAGTAATGTTTCTGTAGTATCTGTCCCATCTAGTCTTCCAAGTTACTCGCAGCCAGCAGTTCTGTCGGGAAACAAGATAGGTCAACCCTCTCAAGTTTTAAGATAGCTCATGTTAAATTTCGCTCCTTGAACACTGGTTTCCAGAAGGTTTGTATGATTGTGGAGGACTTTCAGTTTGATATGTTGGGCATTACAGAATCTTGGTTGTCACCTGAGGATTCCTCGAGCGTTTATGAGATTTCTGGCTACAATTTGATCCGTAATGACAGAATTGGAAAAACTGGTGGTGGCGTGGTCTTGTACTTAAAAAATGTTTTGAGCTTCTCTCCCATTCATCTCCACAATGTCGATTATTGCATCAAATATATATACGGGGTCATCAATTTCAAGGATACAAAGTTGGGTTTCTGCTAAGCATATAGACCACCTTCAGCCCCTTATTCTTCTCTCAGCTCATTATTGTATTCTTTGTTTATAGATCAGGCCTCAGAAGTGGATTATATTGTACTGCAAGGTGATCTCAATGTCAATCTGCTGGACATGACAAAACCTGATTCCAAGTATCTGTCATCAACTATACAAGCTTTGAACCTCAATCAACTTGTCAAAGAGACAACACATGTGACTGAATCCTCCTCTTCTCTGATAGACCTGATAATTGTTGACAAGGATGTTAAACTCGATGTTGGAATGATTGATACAGCGAAGATTCTTGATTCTGCTGGAAGAAAAATAACGGATCACAATTTGATTTTTTGTGATTTCCCATAATGTAGAACGAAGAGCAAGTCGAAATATGTAACCTACAGGAATCTGAAAAACATTGATGTGGACCTTTTCACAGAGTTAGCGTCAAAGTCTGACTTGGATGAAATATCTTCCCTCAAAGAAGTGGATGAAGTTGTATATGCTCTGAATAATAAAATCCTGCACATTTTCAATTCTTGTGCACTAGTTGTGAGAAAGCATGTAACGAGGAAGAGGGCTCCATGGAGACGATCATATTTTGTCTTTGACAAAAATTAAGAACAAGTGTCATAAAGCGTTCTTAAGTTGTAGGAACAGTTCGACTAGATCTGCATATACTAAAGCAAGAAACACATTGAACTCAGCCATAAGAACCGCAAAAAAGCTCTAATTTTCACGTCAATTAAAGAATAAAGACCCTAAAGGCTTTTGGTCATCATTAAGAAGCAATGGCGTATTGGGCTTGATCAGAGATAATGAGTGTAACTTCTCTCCTGAGGTCTTAAACAAATTCTTCTCCACAATGGACGGAAAAGCTTGCATTGACAAGAGTAGGATTGAGTTCTACAATGATAACCTCAGTGGCCAAATGAAGAGCAAATTCTCATTCAGTCCGGTGACAGAGAAAAGAATCAGGGATATCATGAACAGCATCACAACCCGAGCTGTTGGTGTGGACGGCATTTCTATTGACACGATTAAATCGTAAAGTCCTTACTGTGTTTCTGCCATTTGTCATCTTGTCAATTTGTCCCTGACTTCTGGCATTTTTCCCAGTGCCTGGAAACAAAGTATTCTAATTCCGCTATCAAATTGAATGAATGCCAATCAAAATGAAGGCCAATGCTTCATGTGCTTCTCATTTCAGACTTATTTCAATTCTTTCAGTGCTTTCCAAAATTTTGGAAAAAGTGATTGGGGAGCAATTAGTTTTATTCCTTGAGTCAGAGGACGTTCTTCCTGAAACACAGACTTTCGGAGAGGTTTTAGCACTAATTCAGCTCTTCTGAATGTCATGGACGAATTGATTTGTGTTAGAGATAGAAACTGGGGTAGTATTGTAGCTGGATTGGACTTTTCACAGGCATTCAATTCGGTTAATTTCGATCTCCTGTTGGCCAAACTGAGATTTTACCATTTTTATAATCGATCTGTGAACTGGATTTCTTCCTACATCCATAATAGGTCACTACTAACTCGAGTTAACGATCAGGTTTCAGGTTTTTTGCCGAAAGTATCGGGGGTTCCCCAAGGCAGCTGCTTAGGCCCTATCCTCTTCTTGATATACACTGCCGACCTTGAGTCACAACTTAGTCACTGTTCTGTCCATCTGACGACTCGCATCTTGTTTTATCTTACCCTTTGGCTGAATTTCCTGAAGCAGTCGATTGCATGAATAACGACTTGGTAAGGGTGAATCAATGGTCTGTTGATCATGGTCTTCAGCTGACAAGTGTTCTGTTTTAAGAATCATAAACTATTCTGTGCACAAGGAACTAGCCAACTCAAGAAGGATAGTGACTGGGAAGTTCTTCTAGATGATAAGCCTTTACCCGTATGCAATTCATTAAAATTCCTTGGTGTCAAATTAGACTCTAGGCTCAATTTGTCTGAACATGTGAGACACATCTGTAAAACAGTTGTTGCTAAATTAAGATTATTTAATAGGTTTAGGTTTGTTATGCTAGTTTCAACCAAACTGGAAATAGTTCGTGCTATAGTTCTTCCATCTATTTATTATGCTCTTCCCTCTTTTGCTAACAGCCGTACTCAGGAAAATATGTTTATTCTCACAAGACTCCAGAATAGTGCTCTGAGATTTGTCTTCAACTTAAAAGTCAGATCATATCAGCGAGTATAGGTCGAAGGCAAACATCTTGACAGTTAAACAATGTTGTGACCTTCAAACTGCTATCATTGTTCATAAAGCTTTGTTAACGGAGTGTCCCCAATATCTCAGAAGGAAACTGGTTTTCAGGTCTGAGGTGAGCGTTCGCTTCACTCAGCAGGAAGGCTTGCTGCACTTGCCACGGGTCAGAACTGAACTAGGGAAGAGGGCTTTTTGTTATTTCGGACCCCAAGCCTACAATGCCCTTCCAACTGACCTCAAATTAGCAAACCTTTCAGTGTTTAAAAGGGGTTTGAAGGATTTATTTCATGCCAGTAATAATTAGTCAGTTGATACAAAATGTACATTCAATATGTTTAATATAAGAACTATTGACAACAGTTGTATTGAAAAACAAAGAATTGTACTTTGAATAACGCTGGCTCAATAAAGAGTTTTCATTCATTCAAGTGGAATAGTTCATTACGTACACACATTGTTAGTCTTTTGGTTACTGTGATGGGGTGAAAACGCGTTCCTGTTTAATTAAGTAGCTACTGCAGAACCATGCAGAAGTGCAGAAAGTAATTGACTCAGTGAATCCCAAAACATCTTCGGAAGATGATGACATATCACCAAAATTTGGTTAAGTGCTGTAAAAAATAAATTATCAGACCTCTTACAAACATAATAATAATGTCAGAAACATAATAAAGTGGAAAAGGTCTACCTAAAATACAAAAACGAACAAATTAACGGAGCTAGTAGTTACCGACCTATCTCACTTGTACCCACCTTCTCAAAGACCTTGGAGAGAATTGTGCTTAAAAGGCCATCTAAAACAAAATGACCACCTAACTCCAAACCACCATGGATTTATTAAAGCTAGATCTACCACAACGTCAATAGTACGATTATTATTTTGGAGCATTTGTCTATGACTCCATCTTAGACAAGTTCAAAGATGAATGTACAGCCACCAGTCTCTTCCTTCATTTCAGCAAAGTGCAACTGTCTTAGTCACAAGATTTTAATTGACAATCTGGAATACTTAGGAGTCACTGGTAAAGAGGCGCTTGAGTTAGGGAATTTACCTGCAAAGACAAGAACATAATCTATAAAGTAGAATCACAACAGCTCGAAATCAAAATAGGTGTTCCTCAGGACTCTGTGCTTGGCTCAGTTTTGTATATTTTGTTTACCAATGACTTTCCAACACACCTGCAAGACATCTGTGAGACCATTATGTATGCTGATGGACACTGCTCTCATTCTTGGTTTAAAAAAGATTTTTTTTTGGTGAGCTGGTGCCAGGACTTTGAGCTTGGGTTAGAGATAACGCTGGTTTGAATCCGGCCTAGACTAGAAGACTTATCAGTAATATTCACCTTCTACTGTACTGATTCGCCCCCTTACTCTGTCTGAATAAGTTCCTCGCACAGATCAATAGTCTATGAGGAATGGGCAGAGTAAGGTTAAGAAAGAGGATCGGCGTCTCCTTAAAAAAAAAAACTGAAGAACAACTCGACAATGATGCATATGTGGGTCTAGAAACTGGATAAAGCAATACTGAGATATAAATTATCTAATAATAAACACAGCAACTTATTTTCACAACTGCAAATGATTTTAACGGCTTGCCAGCAATAGACATAAACAAGCTCTGCAAAGTGCCTTGGTATAACTATTGACAACAGCTTATCCTGGAAGCCACATATTGACAAACTTTGCCCAAAAAAGCTCCAATCTCTACATGGTCAGAAGAATTAGGCAAATATACAGACATCAAAAACAGTATGCTATGTCCTCTTTGAATCCCATCTGAGATATGGTTTAATTGCTGGGGGCAGTACAGCAGCCAAAAATCTACAAAGAGTGCTAGACATTCAGAAAAGGGCCATAAGAGAAATTGCTGGACTTGAAGACAAGGATAGCTGCAGAACAGCTTTTAAGGAACTGAAAGTACTAACAGTTGTGGCACTATGTGTGCTTGAAACTGTAATTTACGTAATTTCAACAGGTCAAAACAGACTTGCGGACTATCATAATTATAGGATGATAAAATACACAATATCTCTCTACCACTACATCTTCTAAGCATCCATGAGAATAAACCTTTGTTTAGAGGTGCTGTTTATTTCAACACTCTGCCAGAAAGTCTCAGACGATTTCCTAAAGCCAACCTGAAAGCAGCCTTAGCGAATTGGCTTCTACACCCAAAAGGAATTCCTAGAATGGAGAAACATATAAGAAATTGTATAATTAGATCAACAAAACTTCATACTCTGTATTACAATTAGTATTATTAACGGACACCATTCTGTTCTTCAAGTATATGAATAAAGAATTTTTGACTTGAATGTGCATCCTTTGAAAATTATTAAAATTACACTGTATAACAAGTTTTTATCTAAATCATGATGTCAGAAATTTAAATGATTAAAACATCGTTGTTGTTTTTCAACAACAAATAGTCAGCTGTGTTCACCTCGTCAAAATTTCCCATTTAGATTTCATGCAATCGTAAGTGCTCCTCTCATGTTTTTGTTTTTCATCCGATATGAGATAATGAATCTGGTTTTTGTTTTATCTGACTTGACTTACCACCACATTAGGCAGAATAACAGGTTATACTGAATTTGTGCAATAATAAATTTGTTTTACTATTGCAAAAAATAAAAAAAAGTTGATTTACCCCAGATAATAAAGATAAAACCCAAGATTATAACACCTTAATACTTGTTCCTTGTAAGATCTCAATTCCTGTATGTTTTTACTGTTTACATATTTGTTTTATATTCAGGAAAATATCGTAGAAGTAAAAGAGATGGAAACCCAGAAAAAGAGATATCCTACTTTGAATCAGCTTTGGAAATGAAAAAAGATCCAAAATACATGTTATTCCTTGCTCAAGGTTATCGAGAGAAAGCACAGCATTTATTTCATGATCAGAAATCTTCTGGATCTAACAACATTGAAAGTGTGGATGAAACAAACTCTTTGTCTGAGAGATCTCTAAAATTGTACAAGTAAGAACTTAAGAAACTTTTACACTATTATGAACTAAAAAAAAACATAAAAATGGGTTAACCAAACACATATGGTACCTTCAAATAAAGATTTTTAATTTCTTATGAAATGATTTATACCTTTCTTTTCTAGAGAATCAATATTATTAAAAATCATTATTTTATGACTAACCGTGGATCCATGCTAATACAAAACTTTCAAGGGTACCCAGCATATTGTAAGTCTTTTTTGTAAACATTAGTGATGGGTTGGTTCCATTTTTTTCGGTTTCGATTCAGTGTCTCACACTTCCATTTTCAAATTACTTGCTGTGTCATTTTTTTATTTATTGATTATTGACTTTAAGGTATGCCACTTTGATATTTTGAGTAGATTTTGAGTGCTTGACTTTTGAACTTTCATGGTGTGTTTTTATTTGTTATGTTTATCATTTGTGCATGTTTTATTTTGAGTGCTAAAAATAGCTTGACTTTTGACTTGCATGGTGTGTTAATTTAGTTTAGATTTAATAAATATTGATTAAGCCTATTGTACAAACATGTATCTAATGGCCTAGTCTTAACAAACAATTAAAAATCTTGAATTTTTTTTATCCAGGGTCACGTTTCTTCCATTTTCAGCTCTCCACTATCTTTGAACTTGTACAACAGACAGCCAAATTCATACCTTGAGGCTATTTTACTTCTTTCTTCAGCACTCAATACTCCTGCCATAACAACCTTAAATCAGAGATTGTTTGTTTTCATCAACATTGGTAATAAACACGCATCGATCAGCTGACATTAAATTATAAATCGAGCATATGTTTTAGCGGCCAAAGACATTAAAAAAATATGGACGGACTTTTCAGACACCCAGTATATGTTTTTGTAAATTTTGGAGAAGACAGTAAAATAAGAACAAATAAGTGTTCTTGTAGTAAAGTAATTTTCTTATCAAGAAAATATGAATATATATACAAAATACAGTTGTTATTTTGTATTTTTACATAACAACTGATTTTTACTGTGGAAACAAAATATTACAGCGAACAATCCAAACACAAGGTAAAATTTGTATTTTTCAATCCCATAGTTTATAAAAATGATATTTTTTCTACAAGAAAATGTAAATTATAATGAAATATCTCAATAATTATAAAGTTATACAATAATAAGTTAGATTGTGCGAAATGTGTAATTGGCATAGAAAATGGAACAAATTCTAATGAAAAAAAAAACAAAAATAATATATTAACATCATGTTATCTTAATTATAAACATGTGTTTTGTTTAAAAAAAAACTGTCAGCTCCCACAAGGGGCGTTGAGTAACAGAGTCAGTGCAATCTAGGGTTAAACTAGCTCTGCTCATTGGAGAGCTTGGAAATTGGCAGTTGTTCAAATAAACAAAATTGAGCTAGTTAAAAAAAGGTTATCTGTCTCTTTAAATGCTTCTAATGGAGGTAAAAGGCACTGTCTATTGTTCCTTATACCCAGAGTGGGTTCTCGGTGTTCTACTATTGTAACTAGGGATGTGCCAAACTGCTGTTTGAAAGAAGCAGCTTAGCTTAAAGCAGTTGGCATTACTAAACTGCTTATTAAAAGCAGTTTAGCTCAGCCACAGCACACATATTGGCACGTCGTTTCTGTATACCGTTGTTGACTGAAAATTGCTTAGCCAGCTTTAAACTTGCTTTTGATTAAATTATAAGATCAAATAAATTAGTAACACATACATATCAAACAGTTGCAGCAAGTCTAGAAACATAAGGCTGTACAATTTCTTGGAGGTAGTTTAATAAAATGTGTGTATACCTTTCCATTAACTCTTTCCACTCAAGTGGCGGGGCAGCCCCGCCACGCAACTTACCGCACTAACTCCAATGTCGGGCCGGGCCCGACGTCTCTATAAAAACGTTATATGATTGTATTTAGACTGACGTAGTTACATTATTGACCGCTAGGGTTGTTGTTTGATATGTGCTGCTATCTGTAGAATTTTTTCGGAACAGTTTGAGTTTAGTATCGGTAAACAAACCTCAGAAAATGTAATGTTTGTCGTCTGTGGCTGCTCTGTAAACAGCTGGCTGACTGCAACAGCTATCTGCACTCACTTTGTTCCGTCATATGTTATCGTTCGTAATGAGCTTATAAAACGCATTGTTGTTGCTAGGTTATCGTTGTTGTTTTACTGTTTATTCATAATATTTTTATTTTTACGACGATGATTCCTGTCGAATAAAATGGGTGAAGACGACGGCAGTAGTATTCTAGCAAATGATGGAAGTGGCGACAGAATAGTTTTGATTTCGAACCTCAGTGATGACGGTATTACCAGCTTACTATTTGACGAGGATTTATTATCCAACTAGTTCTGTGCCTAAAACATTTCTTTTCATCTTTTACATTTCCTGTATGTTCATAAGTATTTTTACCGTAGGCCTATGTGTAACCGGTATGAAAATGAAAGAGCGTTGCAAGTAGGCTATTAGATTTTGTCTGTTTATATTTTTAGCTGATAACATGTTTTGAATTATTGAAAAAAGCTTTACTTACAAATTTGGTCTAAATTATGTACCTTTTGACTGTTGCCAAGCAATAAAATAAAATTTATGGAGCAATTGTTTACTAGTTGCAGTGAAAATAATTTTTTTGGTAAAAATGTTGTTTTTCAAAAAAATTCGGTTTTAGAATTATATATTTTTTTATGTATAATTTAGTCCAAAATATTTGAAAATGACTTTTTTTGTTTGTAAGGATACAAACAACAAAAAACAAACAACAAATACTATTCTTCCTATTTAAAATTTTTCAAAAATTCTTCTTGTATCCGTTTTTTTGTTAGAAATTCAATTTTGTTCCAATAAATATATATAATTAAAAATTTTTGAAAATAAAAATATATGTTTTATTTTATATTAATATATACTTTAGTCATAGAAGAAACAAAGAAAAAATACATAAGCTTTTTGGAACTATCAGATATATGTTTTTCCCACTGAACAAATGTAGTAGGCAATCTTTGCTTAAAAGTAAATGGAGCTGATAGGGAAACTGGGTTCCCAGTAATTGGAGTGGAAAGGGTTAATAGAACATTTAATTCAAAGTATATCATACATAATAACAGTGCATCTCAACAGTACAATAGAGCTGCAGACAGCAACTAATATAGAAAAGCGCTTACTGTTCACTGCTGTTGGTCAACCTGCTTTCTGTAACTGTTGGGTGGAGATAGTTGCTGCCAAAAAGCAGATATTCTCACTCAACTGTTTAGTAGCTGAGCTGCTTACTTCAGTTGCTTCAGCTTATTTAGCACATCCCAAATCGCAACAAGTCAAGAGAGCTGCAGACAGCAACTAATATAGATAAGCTATTACTGTTTACTGCTGTTGACTAACCTGCTTTCTGTAACTGTTGGGCGGGGACAGCTGCTGCCCATAAGCAGGCATTCTTGCTGAATTGTTTAGTTGCTGAGCTGCTTACTTCAGTGAACCAGCTACTTCAGCTTATACAGGGTGTCCCAAAAGTCGACGTCCAAACTTCACAGGCTTGTTATATGGATCATTTCCAACAAAAAATGTCCTTTATGGATTTATCGTATTATTAATAGTTACCGAGCTATTGTCTTTTTAAATATTTTTTAAAATATGTGTATTGCAACAGACAAAAATCATTTTTATGCAAGAAATAATGCGCACAGAGCCTTAAAACTTTTACAATATAATTTTAATCAGTATATTTGCATAATTATACAGTTTTAAGGCTTTTCGGGATGTTAAAAACATAGATTTATAGTGTTTAAACTTTATTTTTTTAACTTAAAACAAAGTTACTACTACATTCAAACAGTGACTGCAAATGTATTTTTAACCTAAGCTAATGCCCAAATATCTTAAAAACTTCCCTAATTAATGTAGAATTCAAAAATACTAATACATTAACAAATTCGTTAACTTCTTTAGAGAATCTAAATAAGTACACGTTTTTGCAGGCTGGCCACTTGTCCACCCTCGCGTGGCGGCGCTTCTTCGCGGAAGTTTTATGCATGGACAAAGCTAACAAGTCATTTCAAAAAGGCTAGAGCAATAATGTAACTGCTATTTAAACACATATTTTGTGCTGATATTATAATTTTATTAAATAAACAATTGTTAAACCCTTTACATTGATTTATTAAACTTGTTTAGTCTCCTGCAGTACATTACAAATAATCCCACTAATATCAGGGCCCTACAAACAAAATCAGCTATTAATAACACACAAAACAAATCAGCTGTTGTTGGATTAGATGTTTTATTGTTGACCAGATGGGTATTAATAAATATTGAATATTTTTTTATTTAGGTATCAATTGGTTTTATAATTATGCAATGGGTATCAGTGCAATATTGAAAATTTTTACTAACGGCCTTTTGTGTGTTGTTTGCTGAAATAATCTATTTTTTTTTTATTTCACATTTGTTTTTTAAGTGTTTCAGTTTGTATTATGACATGTGTTACACTGTTAGGGTATTCTCCTATGAGGAATATTATCAAAGACGTGCATTTTTGTATGGTCTTTGTAACGGAAATGCCCAATGTAAGGGAATATAAAGTTAGGTATCTTAACAGAGAACGATTTCCTGTTCATTTAGTATTTCTGTATCTGCATAGGTCTTATCAGGAGGGTAAGATTCCCGGACATTCTGAGAGGTTAGGCAGAACCCGTATTAACAGTAATTATGATGAAATAATTGTAAATATGATAGAAGAAGATCCAACTACAAGTGCCCGCCGTATATCCAGACAGACTGCCATACCAAGTTCATCAGTTCACCGGAGCCTTAAAAGTTACCAGTTATATCCTTATCATATGCAGCGAGTTCAATCTCTTCTAACCACAGAACATGCTAGAAGAGCGCCCTTTTGTAGAGAGATGATTAGAAGAAATTAAGTTCATCCCGGGGTTTTCAATAACATTTTGTGCACTGACGAAAGTTTTGTCAAAAGAACAAGAATTTACAATGATCACAACACACATTATTGGTCATATGAAAATCCTAAAGTAATAAGAAATGATCACTTTCAGCACTAGTTTGGAATAAGCATGTGGGCTGGTATCGTTAAAGGCAAATTAGTTGGGCCATTTGAGTTTCCAGGTAGACTCAACGGAGCAAATTATTTTAACTTTCTGTAAAACAACCTTAGAGAAATCCTTGAAGATGTTACATTTGCATACGTGAAAATATTTGGTTTCAATGTGATGGCACTCTAGCACATTATTCTCATGAAGTTATGCTCTATCTAAATGCCGAATTCCAAAATTGCTGGATTGGAAAACGAGGAACCATAGAATGGCCGCCCAGATCATCTGATCTAAACTCCAAGGATTTATTTTTGTGGGGATACTACAAGGAATTGGTGATTTCTTCTGATTCCCATACACACGATAAACTAAGAACGATTAACAGTTACCAACACAATTAAGGATAATAAACAATCCTTTCATTCTCTAAGGAGAAATTGTCGTCGTTGTCAGCTTTGTATCAGGGAGGAAGATCGGAATTTTGAACTTTTATTGTAATAGGTCTATTTCAAAAAATGGTACTGTAATTTATTTAATCTATTTCCTTATTGCTTTGTTTGCTTGTAACAATTAATTTTACTTAAAAATTTACCAACTTTAATGTTACTGTATTAAACTAAATATTTATAAAATTATTTACTTAATAAAATTATAACGTCAGAACAAAATGTGTGTTTAAATAGCAGTTACGTTATTGCTCTAGCCTTTTTGAAATGACTTGTTAGCTTTGTCCATGCATAAAACTTCCGCGAAGAAGCGCCGCCACGCGAGGGTGGACAAGTGGCCAGCCCGCAAAAACGTGTACTTATTTAGAAAAATTCACCAATTCTCTAAAGAAGTTAACAGTTAAGTTAATTTGTTAATGTGTTAGTATTTTTGAATTCTGCATTAATTAGGGAAGTTTTTAAGATATTTGGGCATTAGCTTAGGTTAAAAATACATTTGCAGTCACTGTTTGAATGTAGTAGTAACTTTGTTTTAAGTTAAAAAAATAAAGTTTAAACACTATAAATTTATGTTTTTAACATCCCGAAAAGCCTTAAAACTGTATAATTATGCAAATATACTGATTAAAATTATATTGTAAAAGTTTTAAGGCTCTGTGCGCATTATTTCTTGCATAAAAATGATTTTTGTCTGTTGCAATACACATATTTTTTAAAATATTTAAAAAGACAATAGCTCGGTAACTATTAATAATACGATAAATACATAAAGGACATTTTTTGTTGGAAATGATCCATATAACAAGCCTGTGAAGTTTGGACGTCGACTTTTGGGACACCCTGTATAGCACATCCATAGTTCACATTTGTCGCATCACAACAGTACAAGAGAGCTGCAGACAGCAACTAATATAGAAAAGCGCTTAATGTTCACTGCTGTTGACCAACCTGTTTTCTGTAATTGTTGGACGAGGATAACTACTGCCGAAAAGCAGGTATTCTCACTCAATGTTAAGTAGCTGAGCTGCTGCTTCTAAGCTGCTTAAGCTTATTTGGCACATCCCTAATTGTAACCCGTAGAAAGAACAAATTTCAAGGCATTTTTCAATCAGGTTAATTTTGTACATTTCAATTACTGCTGTTTTATGTAGGGTATACGTTTTGGAGTCAGATTTGTGGCTAAGAACTTCCTGAGGCCTCCTTGAAGACTATTCCCATGGTGTGATAAGTAATTAACAGTTTTTAAAATATAGATTTTTTTGGCTCACTATTGATGTTTTACAAGTTACTGTTTTCAGCTATGATTTAACTGACTAAACATTTTTTTATCGAGCTCAAGTTTGTAAATTTCAACTGCCACCATTTTATATAGCTACAATATTTTGAGGTTTGCTCTGAAGCTTAGTTTTCCTAATTAAATTACCTGTTACATTACAAGTATTCCACAAAAAAAATGTAATCTCTTAAACCAAACAAAATAATAAAAAGTAGTTGTTTAATAACTACCAATTGATCTTGAGATTTTTGTTTCAGAGAATGCTGGGATTTAAAAAAAGATTCTGCCGCAATAAATAGACGTTTAGGAAATGGAATCATGCATTTAACAAATACTGACCACAAGTTAGTTGAAGAGTCCTTAAAAGAGGCATTGAAGATATCAAATAAACCCATCACTTATCATATTTTGGGATCATTTTATCTAAAACATAAGCAGGTATGTAGTATTTTTTATTTATTTTTTTATTGTCAGGAATATAATTTGAATATTTACACAACAATCAGAAAACAAAAGTCAATAATTCTAATTGGTTGGTTGTGTTGTTGGTTAAAGCTCAGTTTCATAAGCTGAAGGTTCTCAATTCGATCACAATCAGTCATCTCAAATTTTGAAAGAGATCAGCAGACAACTGACATTCTGTTGATTTGTCATTGATATATTAATTGATAACACTAACTAAGGAATAGTCAGCCTTAGTTTGTAACAATGGCTATATTTGCTAATCTACACTCATCTGAAACCCCTATTCGCCCTTATATTGATGATTGGTGTCTTAAGAAAAAATAAAGCCTATAAATGTTAAAATGTCAACAGAAAACAATCACACTCAATGATAAAAGGGATTAGCTTAAACAGCGTCTCTTACCCGTTTGAATACGGCTTGATTCAGGGCAGCACTTTAGGGCCTATTTTATTTATAGAAATAATATTGCAAAAATTCAATTGGACGGGAAATTGTCTCTCTTTTCGGATGACAGCCTGCTATTTCTCTCTGGAAAAAGTTGGCTAGAAGTGCAAACAAAAGCAATGAGCGATTTGATGATTTTGAAAATGTTTTGAAAAATCTTGCGATTGTAAAAGTATTGAGCTTGTAAATTATTACAAATACCTGTGTGTTATTTTCAACTACCATCTAAAATGGACTAATCGTGTTACTTATATTCAAACAAAAATTAGGAAATATACATAAACGCTTTTAGAAGATTAGGTGATATTTTGGGGAAAGAATTTAAAGATCGCATATTTCGCTTACGTTCAGTCACTCCTCTTTTGGGAACATTGCTTGGGGAGGTGCAACAAATTCATTCATTGAACCTCTTTTTATTACCCAAAGAAGTATATTAAAAGCACGGCTAAAGGAAGCTAAGAGATATCCTAATGACACTCTTTTTCATGAAACATCACTTCTTTTCTTTCTTTTCTTCCGTCAGCTGTACATAAAGCATCTTTTCTTTCATATTTACAAACATTTCCACAAAATGTGTTCACCTACTTCAGATTCTTATAGTAACAGTCATGCAAGAAATGTCAGAATAGATATTTTACAATTAGAGAAAGCTTTTTCGAAAACAAATTCATTTTATATTTCAAATTTTTGTTTAAAAATATAAATAAGCGCTTAAATATATTTCAATCAAACTCAATTTCAATATTTAAACATAAAGTTAACAATATATTATTGGACATTGAACTTGAGGAGGCCGAGACCCTAATCTTGTCGGAATATGGTCGGGCCTAACCTTTACCCTTGGTCTTTCATCCGCCTCTCCACTCCACATGCCAATTTATTGTTTTTCTCAAACTACAATTTAACTGAATTGCCAGTTTTACAGCATATATAAGATCCTCACTTGTTACAAGTTGTCAATCTTTTAGGAACAGTAAACCACATTTTATTTATTCTTTCAGCTTTGACTGATTTAAAATGCTTTTTTTATTATTTTATTTTGTTTTTTCTGTTTGCCGCTCTAGCCTACACACAGGCTGTTGGCCCATGTAGGCTAATTTTCGTAGTATATCATGATTATGTAGGAATTGCTCATTTTTTTAAATTTATCCTTAGTTATTAGAAATTGTAATTTCCGTATATTATTTTAGTTATTTAGTCACTTATATTCTGTAATTGTGTAATTCTATGTACGGAATTTTGGAAACCAATTTCAATGAACAAATTCCTTATATTTAAAGAGAAATGGCTACAGGCTGTTGTGTATCATATATGTCAGTCTTGTGGACAAAGAGGAAGAGTTTTATTACTTTTCTTGGTAACATCAATCACATTTATGGGTTCGAGGCAGGGTATAGAATCTTGGTCAATACAGTCATTTACGAACAGAGTGTTTCACCAAAGTAAAACCATTGTATTGATTTAGAATATTTAAGTGATGTGAATAGTCTTAAGAGGTGTGATTTCCAGGTAGTAACAAACCTAAAGTAAATGCTGCATAGAGGAGAGAATGTTTACTTCCCCCACCACAGTTCTCCTCCAACGACAGTGGGCTGAGTCACGTACAAAGCATATTAAATCAATTATGGTAAAATATTTTAACTAGGGTTTTAACAATTTAACTATGGTTGGTGAAACTGACAATTACTCTCATTTAAACCATTAAGAATACTTCAATACAACTCAATTATTTGATTAAACAACACAATAGCAAATCCAATTTAAATACTGTGATAAGAGAGGTCATTTTTGTAATAACAGATTCTTGCTTCTAGTAGTGACTGTACTAAGAACGTATGATAGTATGTAGTGGGGGACAAAATCTGTTGCACATGCGCTGTTCGCAGGCCAATTACCATGGGTAGGGTACTATCTATACCTATAAAAGGCAAATACCACTGACCCATTCATTCATCACTGTAACTAAAAAAGTACTAAGCCTACGAGGCTGAAATTTTGTGAGTCAAAGGTATCAATCAATCAATCAATCAATCAAAACACTTTATTCATAACAGTACAACTTGTACATTTGAATGGCGTCACAGTTGTATTACATTTGCCTGTGTAAGTCTTACTAAAGAACTTTAAGTCTTAACTAAAATATTCACTTATGCTATACAAAGATTTATTTATTAAGTATATTTTTGCAGCATTCTTAAATTTTAAATAGTTTTTAATACATTTAATTTCTGTGGGTAAATGATTAAAAAATTGTACTCCGCAATACGAAGGTTTATTTTCAAAAAGAGAGAGTCTGTGACGAGGATAAGAAAAAATGTCACTTGAACGGGTTTTATAATTATGGTAATTGCCTAATTTTGGCAATGAATCTGCATTTTTATGTACATATAAAATTAATTGGAAAATATATAGACTATAGACTGTCATAATGCTCATGTCTTTAAAATGGTTTTTAACAGAAACATCCCAATTTAATTTACACATTACTCTTATTGACTCTTTTTGTAACAGTAAAATAGCATTAAGGTTTTTAACAGAAGTTCCACCATATTAATCCAAATGATAAATGAGAATGTATAAAAGAGTAGTAGATTAATTTTAATGTTTTTTCTGAACAAAAATTTAACATTCTTCTTAGTGCAAAAATACCGGATGACATTTTTTTACAAACCGCTTTAACATGGGCATCGCAGGAAAGTGATTTGTCAACTTGTAATCCCAAAAATTTTGAAGAGTCAACACTTTCCAACATATTATCGTCAATTAAAACTTGCAATTCATGTGCTTTATTATTACAAATTGGAGGTATGCTGTAGATGTGCAATAAGAAGGGATTTTGAAAAATTCTTAGTAAATCGAAGATGGCAGCCTTTTTAGTGCAAACAATTTTAAATACCAAAAACAGCGTTTCTCCAATTGGACTGTAGCGGCTAAATGAACAGTTCTACAGCAAGGCTAACACCATTTTCTCTACCTGATTTGAGACAATCTACAACATTGGCCCTATGACTTTTTGCTCTATCTCACCCCCTTCATCCTTAGGCAGAGCTAGATTTTCAATTTATGCGTGTAAATCAAGTTGGTTAATTTATGGCCTCTAAGAGTAGACTTACAGATTTTTCTAGACTGTGAAACTTTGTTATCTAGAAGAACATAGATACGATATTTCACTGATTTACACCCTACTTTGTGCCCTCTATTTAGACTTCAGATTGTTTTAGACCGTGAAACTTTGTTATCTAGTAGAACATACTGCATTCAAAGGGAAAATATACAATTTAATCTGAACACATGTATAGCCAAGTCATAGGACATTGCTAGAAACACGCTATTTCACTGATACACAGTCAATTACCGTACTTTGCGCCCTCTAAAAGTTGACTTATAGATTTTTCTAGACTATGAAACTTTGTTATCTAGTAGAACAAACAGTTTTCAATAGGATAATTAACAAGTTAGTTTTAAAGCATGCATAGCCAGATCACAGGACATGGCTAAATATGGTGAGAAACCCGATATTTTACTGATTCAGAGTCTATTATACTAATATATAAATAAAAGCCATTTACTCCTCATCACTTTTCTCCAAAACTAAACGTCCAGTTGACTTGAAAATGTTTACATAGGTTTATTTTGGCCTCTAGAGGCTCACTAAAAAAGGATTTTCTTCTCTGACCTCAGGACTCCATCCCACAGGTGTCCAAAATTTACATGATATTCTTATGGAGGTATATTAATTGATTTATTTATTTGATTAACAGCTCTTAAAAAACATATTGAATAAAACTGTGGTAGGGTAAACTTTTAAAATGAAATATAATTGGGTAAAGTAGTAAATTATTCATAACATCAGCTGTTCTAAATTGGATGGTATATTAAATAACTAATTTTCAAAAACAAAGTATTTAGTTTGATCTACTTTAAGTAATTTTTTAATGTTCTTGAATTGTTAGAATGTTCACTTATATTTTTATTGCAAGTCTTCAAACTCAATATTATGACCGGCGAAGCGGGCGGGTTCAGCAAGTCTTGTATATTTGAGAAAATTTTGAACTCATTGAATTTTGAAGTTAAAGTTTGTCTTATTTTACCAGGCGAAGTTAGGGCTAAAAGCCCTCTCTAACACTTAACTTGGGGATCAACGGCTTAACGTGACTTCCGAACCACAGGAACGGCAGGGCAAAACTGTTATGGGTCATATCGGGAATCGAACTCGAACCTGCTGCATGGCAAGCCACCGTTAGGAGATGATAAGAGAAGGATTTTTCTGTTGGTAACTGCTTACTTCAGGCCACTAAGTTAAATTACAATTGTATAAACATTTTTTATTTTTGTAAATTAGGGATGTTGTCTTAAGTAATTTTTGGAAGGAAAGGAAGTTTCAAATGTGTTAAAACATACAGGACATGACTTTTTGTAAGCTATAGTGGTAATATGCATAATCGAGTAAACATTCTGAACTTCTGTTTGTTTAATAGTTGTGTTGACATTGATAGGTTGTTGTTTTTTTTGTATTTTTTTCTGTTCCATTTAGAATAGAATAGAAAATGTGCTTTACTTTTACAATTATTAAAGGTACAATAAACATATGTGTAAACTCTCGACAACAATGGTTGAAACAATCGTCTGTTTTCGTTTGGTTGGCACAGTCCTTCACTTTCTTCTGTTACCCATTGTGGATCGATTTATTTATACGTTCGCGCCCCAGCGGTTATGAATTAATTTGCTTAATTCAGATCTAAACACACTGTTTTCGTAATTAAGTGTGTAAAACTCATAAGGAAATAAAAATGTACTATAACTAACTAAAACCAGATACTGATATATTCTACTAGTAGGTATAAAACACTATATAAGCTTGTAATTCCCGCAAAAAGTTAAAACTATTGAGGAGCAGTTACCCAAGTTGTCTGATCATATCGCACGCAGTAGTGCGAACCTTTCTGTTCCATTTGTATCCTCAGTTTTGATTGTGGTGCTGCTAATACTAAACTATTCCGAGTTGATACATAAGGATGTTTACTTGTGGATTAGTGTTTTAGCTCTACCATTCAATATAACCTAAAATGCAAGAAAAAATATCAAATATGAAACACCCTACAAGTTGTTAAAGTACAGTTAAGAACAGCTTAACAACAATACACTTATTTTTAAAATTGAGATTAACAATGTCCTTAATAATAAGCCTGACGATTGCAAAGAACATATAGCTTCTTTATTTACATATTCATTGATAATAGTATTGGTGTTTAAAAATACATAGTTCATTATAAAATTGAAAATTATATAAATAGGATTGAAATTGGGTTCATTACAATACAAACTATTTTCTTTGTAATAAATTTCAGTTAATCTAGGTAACTGCAGTTTAAATAGCAACATTTATTATCAATGAAAGTCAAATCAATAATATTGCAAACAGTAGATTTAAACAAACTAAGTAAATGTTATTTTAAAGTACAGTGGAACTCCAATTATCTGAATCGCTTTCAAAATGTCATAAAGTAAATCTTACAATCTTTTGTTCTTTAAATTTGTTCTAAAAAAAAAAAAAAAAACAACTATAAGCATACAACAACAAAGAGTAGTGTTTTTAATACTTAGAAAGAAAAAATCATAAATGTATATATCACAATAAATAACACATAATTTGCCTCAATAAATGTACAGTACTAGAATCCAATTTCTGCCAGGAAACATAATGCGATAGGGACAATATATTGTCTAATCACGCTGTTGTCCTTCCCTCTGTCAAGCGGATGCGCAACCTGGCTGCCTAAAAACGGAGAAGACAGTCAAACATATATCGGTCATATTTAACTAAAATGTTTAGCAAGCAATAACATTTGTTTACATGATGGTACGTAAATACACACTGTAGTATGTAACTAAACTGTAAATAATGTAATAAATGCCCTTTCTTATTTAAAATTACTGTTTTGTATCCCGTTTCAACATATATGCATGTAATTACATGCCGTAATTAAATAAAATGGACTGCTTTTAGACAAAAATCTGATTATTTGAATAGGGTCTGGTCCTAATTAATTCGTATAGTTGGAGTTCTACTGTATCTTTATTTGAAAGTAAGTTATTAAAAGTTGAGAAATTTTAATAAAATTTGAAAGTCAATAAGTTCAAAATCAGTTCTCCAATTTAAAAATTAATCCAGGCTATAGAATGGTCGATTGATGAGCCATTCACTTTATTTCCATGATGCTCTCTCGGATTGCCTGTAATGAGATAGTGAAGTTTTCTTCCCGTGTAGGACCGCTTCCTTTCATATTAGGCAATTTGATGGACAACTAACCGGAATCTAGAAGGATTTCTTGTGTTGTTTACATAGATTTTTTGGCCTCACAATGGTTTATTGCGCACGTACAGAATTACCTCCCTGATGTAAAGATTGACAACTGTCATGATTTTTAATGCAGAAAAGAAGTTGCTACAGCTCTCGTTGTGGCCGATCTCTTATATCAATAAATGACATATTGATAATTAAGAGATTAATTTATTACAACTAATGATTATTGTAATGTATGCTGGAAGTTAAATAAGCATAATAAGTGAAGGAACACAATACAGAATATTTTGAACAGACATAAATATCCTTAATTTATATCGAATACCTTGTTTGGTATGCTATAAATTATGAATTATCGCAAAAAAAGTTTTATTAATGTCTTTTTAGGACTACCAGAAAGCTGTCGAATATTTTACAAAAGGAGCAGAATATGGATTGATGCATTGTTTTAATGAGTTAGTTCGCTTGAAATATGCTCTGCATCACAATTACAATCCTTATGAAGACTTAAAAATAATAGAAGATGCTATGAGGTATTCAGTTGATCTTCCTACGGCTTATGGTGATCTTGGGTGGTATTATTTGGCCATTGAACCTCATCTTGGTAAAGCAGTAGAATATTTTTTAAAGACTCTGGAGACAAAAGATGATGATTATTTAAAAGTAAGTATTGTTTTTTGTGTTACAACTAAACAATATTATTTTACTGATCTACGCTCATAGTATATTGAGCTAAACACAGGTTTAATCAACATACGTATAGTACAATTTTTATTACTGTAGACTCGGCCTTGCACTACTAATCCAAACCAATGAATGCAGTTCGACGAGGCATTCCTGCATCGAGTGACCTAATTTGAGCGAATGTTTGTAGGACGCCCCTTACAATGATACTCTTCCTCGCCCCTCGCCTACCCCAGCTTCCGAACCCCGAGTCTACCATTATAAAAATTGAACTATGATTGATTTGCAAGGTGTAAATTTATATTGCTTGTTGGTGTACAAACCAGCTAGTACCGAATCAAAAAGTATAGATTCTCGAGTTTGAACAAAAACTGTGTGAAATGTATAATGCGGAGGAAAACTAAATTACCATCACAAATTTTCTTACCTATTTTTGCGATTATAAGTGTAAATTTTATACTTAAACTTTTTTAAAAAAATTTTAAATCGTATTTAGAGTGGGTAAAATACAGTTTTTTCAGTTTCAGATGATTTGTGATGTTTGAAAATTCACTTTAATAAAAACAATGACCAGATCAGTATACAACTTTAATAACGTGGTAGTTGGACATTTGCCGTCATCACGTGAAAATTAACAATCACGACGTTTCGATTTGGTAAAACCCAAACCTTTTTTAAGTGTTAAAAACTAAATTACATCTACACAAACATGTTATAAAACTACGTTCTTAAACTAATAAACTTATCTACTTTAATAATTATCTACATTTTAACCTAGATCCTAGAATGGGGTACAACAAAATGAACTTCTACTAAATATAAAAAAATATTAACAGGGTTAAATTAATATAACCAATTAGGCGCTGTCAAGGTCACGATATCAACGAAAAATGTCAAAACACAATTAAAATTAATATTCAAATCAGACTGAAATAAGATTACATTAACTAATCATAAATATATGGTACCTGAAAAATACTATTAATTTAAAATAACATTCAACATGCAAAAAAAAAAAAATAATAATACTTATATTAATTTAACCCTGTTAATATTTTTTTATATTTAGTAGAAGTTCATTTTGTTGTATCCCATTCTAGGATCTAGGTTAAAATGTAGATAATTATTAAAGTAGATAAGTTCATTAGTTTAAGAACGTAGTTTTATAACATGTTTGTGTAGATGTAATTTAGTTTTTAGCACTTGAAAAAGGTTTGGGTTTTACCAAATCGAAACGTCGTGATTGTTAATTTTCACGTAATGATGGCAAATGTCCAACTACCGTTGTCTCCCTCATCTGATACTCCATCATTAACAAATTTCAAAAACAAAATTTAATAACGTGTAGGGACTTTAATTGAGACCACATATACGAAGTTTCAGAATTGTTCAGTCTCATAAAATGTTCTGCTATCAATTTTGTAAAATTACTTTTTCTCAACACTGGAAAGGGATAATTGAGGCAAACGATGGTTTCATGTTTCTGATGTTAGTAATTCGAATACATACTAATGTTTATTCTCTAAATACTGATTGGTTTTGTATCGCTTCATTAATATTTGAGGTGTCATGTGAACCAGACCATGTAATCACATCCTTCTCTGGCCACGAGTGAAACTGAATGCCACGTTGCAACAGTTTGTGCGTCTCTGCCAACCAGGAGAGTGTGAGAGTTTCTAAATAACTTTGTGTAACGAATGCTTCACCATATGAATTCTCAAAATACATAAATTTTGGACCCATAAATCTCTTTTATCACATATGTAATAAAAACCATTGGATTAATTTAAAAAAAATATATCCTATCACCATTTTTTCATTAGGGCTTTGGACCTCCAACGGCAGGTTTAAAAATGTTTCCTTTTACAATTGTACTGCTACTTATTATTTACAATATATATATATATATAGATTATTATTTACAAAATGTACAATCTTGTAGGTATTTTCAAATTTTAATCATCTTCCTGTAATAAAACACAAGAGAAAAACTAAAAACAGGCAATGCATCTTCGGCCTGGTGTGGAGCTTATATGGCTACTAGTAACTAATTCTAACCTGAATCCCAAAATTTAGGTCTTTTGAGAAATTCATGCAGTCAAGCTCAAATATCCTTTATTGTGACAGTACATTACTGCATAATTGCGTCCATATACATGGTACATAGTATACATGGTAACAAAAATGTCAATAATAAAATTTAAATTGCCAAAGATATACTTTAATCTTATCATCAAAGAAACTAAAACCTTATAAAATTGACTGGCACATCAGGAATTCATCAGTGCTATAGAAGCAATGCGACACCAAACACCTCCCGACCCTTTTAGAAAACAAATTCACTTGCTTTGATTGAGGCTGGCAAATCATTAAATAGTTTGATCCCATTAAACAATAGATGTTTATTGAAGAAGTGCGTTTTATGTGGAAATGTTGTCATGTTCATGCTTGATCTGATATCATATTTATTTACGGGTTTGTTTGTTTTAAAAAGGTGAAAATTACTATGCACAAATAGGACGACACTGCGGAAGTAAATTGATGGAAATGTAGGTTTATTATTATCGTTAAAGAGAGACCTACAAGAAAAATCCCCACACTTACCAAATATAGTTCTAACTGCCCTCTTTTGCAATTTGAACAAAAAGTTAGTTTCTTTGCACTCATGTCCCCAGATTTGAATTCCATAAGCCAAGACAGTAATTAATATAAATTAGCCCATAGTATACAGCAAGTAAAGTATTACTATCCATAGAAGGAGTACACAAAGTTATTAAGAAACACACACCCTCCTGGTTGGAAGGGGCACGCAAACTGTTACAACAGGCTGCTATTACACGGTCCAGTCCGAGCACATGACCCCTCAAAGATTAATAAAGCGATATAAAATTAATCAGTATTCATAGAATAAAAATAAATATATATTCGACTTACTGACATCAGAAACCTGAAACCATCGTTTGTCTCAAGTTCATATTTCTTTTCAGTGTCGAGAAAATGTTACTTTACAACATTGATAACAGAATTTTGTATGCCGCTTAACAATTCTGAAACTTAATATTTGGTCTTAATTAAAGTACCTACACGCTATGAAAGTTGCAAAATGATCTGGTAATTATTTTTCTTTTAGTGAAATTTTAATCATCACAAATCATATGAAACTGTAAAAAATTGTTTATTTTTCCCACTCTAATAATGATTTTAAAAAAACTGGAAAGGTACAAATATAAAATTACACTCATAATCCCAGAAATAGATGAGAAAATTTGTATGGTAAATAGGGGTGTGCGTGTAGTGATTTTTGGGTTTGAGCCGAGTATACTGTTTAATCATTGGACGATTTCCTGCTCAGACTTCAATCGACTCGCGAGAATTACTGTATACCATAATTTCAATTCCAAAAAGGAGCTGAACGGTTCCTTGCATGTACAACACAATCAAGTTGGACTTTCGCCTAGGAAAGATGGGAAGTTCAGTACTTGGGATGTAAAGTGACACGTTCTCGGGATCCTTTTGATTGAGCAATATTATTGATATTGCTGTCAACTTGTTTACATAAAAATGTTGTGGATTGTGCGGACACCTTAAAGGCTGAGCTTATTTCATTGTATATAGCATTAGACATTAGACATTATTTATTCTGAATAAAATACAAAAAGATGTATATCTCATTCGTCATTACAGATCAACTTAAAACAAATAAACAACTAGTGTTAAAATAATATATACACATGACAAAGTAACAAAGACAATGTAAATCTGTTGTTTTCGGGTCAAGTAGACAGGAATTCCTGTAAACTATAAAATTCCTTGCTGATCAAATAATTCCTGACAGATTTCTTGAATCCAGCCCCTTTTAAACTTTTAATTTCAGCAGGGAGTTTGTTATAAAGAACAGGTCCAGTAAAAGATACTCCCCTTTCAGAGAGTGTCAGGCGATGTTGGGGAGTGCGGATATCGTCACCATGCCTGGTCGGATACCTGTGGTTTGCACCGACAACTGGGAGATCATCAGCATTATATATCGTGGTCATGATTACCCTGAATATGAAAATGGAGGGAAGGGTAAGCAGATTAAGGAGTCGGAAAATTCCTCTACACGAATGCAGTGGAGGTAGTCCTTTCAAGATTCGGACAGCACATTTTTGCGCCAAGAAAACCTTCAAAGCATGTGGAGACCCACCCCACACTTCAATTCCGTACGTCATGACAGAGGAGAAACATCCATAATAAACCATAATCAAGGCATTTAAATCTATGAGAGGATATAAGGTTCTGAGTGCATAACTGACTCGACTCAGCTTACTGCAGCTGAGATATGTGAGAAGACCATGATAAATCACTGTCCACGGTCAGACCTAGAATCTTGACCGAAGAACATTCTTTTATTTCAAACTGTTCCAAAGATATATGCTGAGGATTTTAATTTTTGGTCAGAAACTGAATAAAAACTGTTTTCTCTGAGTTCAATAAAAGATTGTTAACTGATAACCAATGTTGAAGAATTTCCATAGATTCTGTGACTCTATATTGCAGATCAGTTTGAGGACCCCCAAACAGCAGCGTTGTGTCATCCGCATAAAGTATAGATTTGGCCAAAGGAATATGTGAAACAAGATCATTTATATAAATGATGAAGAGCAAGGGCCCTAAAATGCTACCCTGGGGTACCCCATACCTGCATTCGACATATTCAGAACGGCTTCCTAAAATCTCCACGAATTGTCTTTGGTCTGCAAGGTATGACTTGAACCAGGAGAGAGCAACTCCACGCACTCCACACATCTCCAATTTCTCACCAAGGATGTTGTGTCAACCCGATCGAAAGCCTTTGAAAGGTCGCAAAATACTCCCAAGGCTGGATCACGCTGTTCCAGCTGTGATACTACATCATTTATAAAATCAACAGCTGCTCGAGTGGTTGAACGATTTGGCCTAAAATCATACTGGTTATCTATAAGGATGTTATTTTTCTCCAGATGATCCAACAACCTTTTATAGGCAACTTTTTCTAATACCTTTGAAAGCGTGCACAAAATAGAAATAGCTCGATAATTATTGACATCACCTTTGTCCCCCTTCTTAAAAATAGGGACAACCTTAGAAGTCTTATAGATGTTGGGAAAAATGCCTGAGGAAAGTGAAACGTTAAAGAGGTATATTAGGGGTTCAAGAAGGCCCTGGTAAATTTGTTTGATGAGAAAACTGGATATTTCATCTGTTCCTGAAGACTTCTTAGATTTTAGGGACATGATAGCTTGTTCGACTTCAACTTTATTGACAGGAGCAAAAAATAAAGAACCGCTAGGTGGAAGTTTTTGAGCCAGATTACACGGAACATTAGACTGAAAATTTGAATGAAATGAGATATTTGTGCATGAAATATTTGAGAAATGACTATTAAAAAGATTAACCACTTTAGATAACGACTGAACAGAGTCTCCCTGGTGTTTTAAGGCTGGAAAAGAAGCATTAAGATCGGTCTCACGTGTCTCTCTACGCACAACACTCCAGATTGCCCGCTGCAAGCAATCGGATCTCTGCACTTCACGAGAAATTGTTGCACACTTCTCCTCGAGTAAACGCTTACGAAAGAGTTTTTGCCTTTCCTCCAACAATTATTTTAGCGCTGGATCATTTGAATCGCGGGCCATAATCCCCAAATCGACATTCCGATTGGCAAAATCCTTTAAACTAGTGCTTAATTTGTGTTTCTTTTTGCCGCCAGGTTTTTTCTGGATGTTTTGAGAGGAAATGCATTTTCAAAATGTGATTGAACAATTCCAGAAAAAGATTCAAATTTGTTGTCGACACCTTCAATTTTGTTTAAGAAACTCCAGTCTACCTTAGACAAAAAATTGTTAAAATTAATAATATTTTGTTTTGAGAACACTCTTTTTGTTACTGTACAGGAAGTTTCTTTACATTGGTAGTTTATTCTTATCAGTTGTGAATCATGATCAGACATTGTATTGAAGAAGGAATTACAGGAAACTGTCGCAGGATCTAAGTTTGTTAAAACATTATCAAGAAGTGACTTACTATTTGCTGTAACTCTCGTGGCACTATACACTAATTCACGGAGATTGAAAGACATTAGTATATTTCTTATCTTTATAACGCCAAGGTCAACAGAATCTAAAAAGTTTACATTCCAATCTCCACAAATTAAAATTAATTCATTCTCCTTCTCTACACTATAAATAAGATTTTCTAACCTTTCAATAAACTCCTGAACATTGTTATGTGGAGCTCTATACAAACAAATGAGCACAAACTTTAAGTTGGATTTTTGATGGTCTAAACTATGTACAAGCTTAATATTTACAATAGAAAATTCAAAACAATCTTCGTTGCAAAATTTTTTTACCAGATCATTCCTACTGCTTGTTGCAAAAAATTCAACTGAACTGTTATTATTGTAAAATATGGAAACACCACCTCCCGAACTCGAACCACAACAAAACTTTGATATGCAAGTGAAATCTGGAATTATCAGAGGTTCATCCTCGTGTAGCCAGTGTTCTGTAAGACAGAGAATGTCAGGTGGCTGGTTCCACGAGGCACGAAGCTGGTCTATTTTATATCGAGCACTCCTTATATTCAAGTGATATATATAGTGAATGTATTGCAATAATTTAGATCGTTTGGTTCAAGTGTAGGAGGCGGGGTTCCCCTAAAAAATCATTTTCATGGGAGGATTGTGTGACTGACGGCAAAGGTGGGAAATTATCCATAGAAAGGAAAGAACAAGGAAGAACAGTTTCATCTGTAGTTAGCCAGGCTGAACAGTCATGGACAGAAACTCGGGCAGAATTGCTCAAGGGTGACACATCAGGATAGGGCTCAATAAAAGAGGTTTCAATGCTCTGAACCTGATCTGGAACACTGTTTTCTGCTTCTGAAACACGCTTCACATTTCCACCTTCACATGCTGAAGCAGCAGTACCAACTGGAGGGGGCAGCGAGATGGACAGCCGTCGGTGAGTCTGTCTGATGAACTTCACGAAGCAATCTGCTAGCAGTTCTTTACCTCGCCGGCTGTAGTGGAGACCATGCTTGGTGAAGTGGGACCTCGACAGCGCACTACTGACATCTTCATAGAATAAGTTGTGTTTTCCTTTGTAATCCCTTACCATTTTAGATAAAGTGCAGTTCGTAAAAAATATATTATTATTGAGTGTGGGGTCATCATAACGATATGGCACGCTATTCACTAAGATGTTAGTTTTCAGTTTCAGTGAAAGAAGTGAACGCATTCCCTGTGAAACAGTCAGTTGAGCAGGTTCATTGTAGTTTAAATCGTTGGTACCAGCTAAGATGATAATAAAATCTTCCTCGGAAAAATCTTTGACCATGCTAAGATAAATGCATAAATAGTATATGTATTGTTGAAGTCACTACGTTAGTTCAAATTTCATTGCCATGATTACACGTAAGGTACGTGAAAATAGAATGCAGATGGCTAAATCAGAGTACATGAATTTAACAGAGGACCTATTAAATGGCGAGGTAATTGATATGGCTATTCATCTCCATGGAGTTTTAAGTACAGTTTCTAGTAAATATACTAACGATGCTATGGTTGATCTTATCCTTGAAGTGTCCTTAATATTAAATAGGTTGGATGCATCCATTAAAATTAATTCAGATCTGACAGAACAATTATTTGAGATAAATGAAGAAAACAATATATTAAAAAATAAAATTGAAGAGGAGACAATAAAACTAAATGTCAATTTAGAAGAGTCATTATGTATGGAAGAGATGATTGAAGCAGAGTTGGTGAAACTAAAAACAGAAAATCAAAATATGAAGGAAGAACAAGAAGCTCTCAAGGAAGAAATAAAAAATAGTACTAATGTAGTATCTGCATTGATTTTCGACTGCGAAAAATTAACACAAGAATTACATATATACAAAGAGAAACATATATACAAAGAGAAAATATATCAACACTAGAAGAAAACGGAGCTTACATCTGGATTTACTACACCAAAAAATGTAGTAAAACAAAGAGAGAAAACAGGATATGTTTTGGAAACAGCAAATCAGTACTTGGTCCTTGCCAACGAAGACGTTCCATTAAAACTCACCAACAAGAATTGCCAGATTCAAACAAAGGTGCAAGTCCATAGATCAGCTAGTTTCTCTCCATCAACTGTAAATAAAATTAAATCTTGTGAACCAGCAAAGAGGATGTAAAAAAAAAATACTAGTTTTATCGGACAGCCAAGGGAGAAACTTACACTCATACATTCAGAACTTAACTGAAGATTATGAAGTGTGTGTGCACAGTAAGCCAGGAGCTAAATTAAAGGATATTGTTCGAGATTCAAAATGCTTTATTGAAGACTGTTCAACAAATGATTTTGTTGTATTGATTGGTGGCACTAATGACATAGGAAAGTGCGAGCCTAGTCAATTTTCAATCACTCAAGGATTAAAAGCATTGCTAGCACTCAATGTTAATACCAATGTCATAATAAATAGTGTGCCATATCGTTATGATACAAATCAATTTAACGATAATATATTTTATGCTAATGTGGTCATTACTAGGCTAATCCGTGAGTATAAGGGACCACTCAAATTATCTCTTTGTGAGCTAATTACTATCCTTCATAGATATCATTTCACACGACATGGACTGCATATAAACAAGGCAGGAAAGAGAATTTCAGGCAAAAGCATTTTTCACACCATCAGCAGCCGTCGGACTTTGTTACTAGGAGGAGTGGATGACAACTGGAGGGGACCTTGCAGAAATCAAGAGGGTTCTGTATGTAAACAAGGAACTGTCAGCCCTGCCAGGAATGTGGACAGTGACTAATCCCTCATAGAGCCCTATCCCAGCCCCGTCAGCGTCGGCCGCTCAGCCAGCAAGAGCATCTCGCAAAACAAGTGACTCCGATGACTGTATTCAGATTACATCTCTTAAGAACTTTCCTCCCTTACCTTTAGACTCAGATTTATGTAATATTTATATTGAAGCTCACACTTCAGACCTACTAACATTTCAAAATCAGTCTCCAGTTTTTTTAGACAAAATTATACAAAACTCTAAAATCGTATGTTTTTCACGTTATCGGTTGACGGGAAATAAAGGGGATGAATGAAACCAATAGTGATTTTTAATATTAACTGTTTTTACTTACAATGTTGCTAACTCTAATGAATGAAAATATAATTACTATACCAAATTATTCAAACACTGAAGTGTATATTATTGACATATATTTCCCTTTGAATTATATTTTAAATACTTACGGTACCTGTTAAGTACATTATAATGCACAGCTCTAAAAATTATATTGCAAATTACATAGTTAGTGGTTTTTAAAAATCCTTTATAGCTTTGTTTCAATGGTTAGAAATCTGTACTTCTTTTTGAACAAAGCCATATTGGCATTAATATTAAGTAGTTAAAGATATTATATTTTAACTACAGAACACTGCTTTGGCCTGTGGCTCATAACTGCAATAGCAGGAGGACTATTAATAGCAACATAACAAAATTTGTTTAGTATTGTTTAAAGGCTGCTTTACATGCTCAGACTTTACAAGGACTTGTCTGCACAAACGTGTTTCGTCCTATAGTGTTGCTATAATAATACTTCAACGACATACAACGAAAAATCTTGAAGTATGTCGTTGCATGTAAATGCAGCATAGACGCAACAAGTCGGGTCTGTATCCGGTCTGAATGAAGTCTGGACGGTTTGATTTTGCACAGCCCATACTCGACTAGACACAGATATGTCTGAGTTTGTAAATGAAAGTCCGACCATCTGTACAAACCTGAGAGGTTTGTTGTTGTTGTTTTATTATTGTTTAGTATAACTTGCGAGGTTTACCGAGGCACTTGGACAGGCGATGTTCAGTAGACTAATTGGAGTGGGGGGGAGCTGCTGAGTCAGTGTGTGGCATACATTATGGTAAATAAAAATAAAATCATCTGAAATTTAAATTGTTGTTTACAACCTGACTTGACCTTGTTATTGTTAATAGATAAACAATAAAAATGATTGTGACAATCTTTACTAATTAATTAATAAATTACATGTTAACCTTTTTAAATTTATTTGTTTAAAGATATATTGATTATATCATAAGTTGATTTATAAGTGCCTATTTTCAGAGCAGACTCTGCAAAGACAGCATAATATGTTGTTTTTATTTGATCAATAAGAGGTTTTAATTCAAATTTAAAATGTAAAAGTCTCCTTATTAGTCGTTATAATAAATGTAATGATAATAGAAGAAAATTAATTCTTTTTTATACAGAGAGGCACTGCAAGTGCAGCTCGACCGGCAACACGATAACTTAAGAGATCAGTCACATGGTGGAGGAATATAACAGTGGTGGAACTCACGGTAAATATTGTTTAGATACCGTGGTGGAACTGAGACTTCCTTCCTCCCTCCACTCATAGTATTATTCCCCTCACGCGCAGGCCAAGTGCCTCTGTAAGCCTCGCAAGTTATATCATTGAGATGTATTATCGGCCTAATCAAAGGTACTAACTTACTTATTTACAAACGTCTTGACAGTTTTTTATAGTTATTTTACTGTGTAGTATTTTTTTAAATGGCTGAAAATATTCATGATTTGCATTATTAGATCTTCGTAGCTTCTGCCAGTTATTAAAAATCTTAATGTTGCTGTTAATCTTTCCTGTGCACTTATTGATTTCCTCATTACAGTATTTTCTCTTGCAATTAAAAGACTTGCTAGTTTCAGGAACATTAAATATGTGTTTTCATCCATCCTAAAGTAGTTGAATTAAACAGATTTTTCAAACTTAAGTTCTTGCAGTAGATTTAAATGAGATAGTTGGTTTCGTTTTTAACAGCCAATCCTTCACCTACCTAGTATGTCTTTTCTTCTTCACCTTCGTTACTTCAAATAATGACACTACTTAACAAAATACTCTTCTTAAAGAATTTACTTGGCTTTGTCATTTTATAAACTCTGAAAACACCAGCTCAACAATGTCTGTACATGTAAATGATCAGGTGACTGAATAGGCATGTTGCGTAGATGTCTGCACAGATTCCGTATGCACAGACAAGTCTGCTTAAAGTCTGAGCTTGTAAAGCAGCCTTAACAACTGTTGTTTTTCATTTTTATCATGTAAAAGTATCAGACTGTTTTAAATCCACACTAAAAAATACACAATGTTTACCCCACTATAAATTAAACAGCTATTTTATCAATTGAGATAAATATTGCAGTGATAGAAAATATGGAACCCAAGTAATTTTTTACATTTTTGATATTTTACCCGCAGTTCTTGACCTATGTATTATTATTAGCTCTATGTATATGTTATTAATATTAAGTTGTTTAACATGAGTTATCTTTTAAAACAGAGCTTGCATCTTTGGAGAACAATTGAAATAAAGGCATTGTTTATTTCATGGGAACAGATTTGCTAACAGAATTAAATATATGAATTTTCAATATATTTTCTGGGTGGTTTAAAGCTGGATAGATGGGAATCTTCTGTACCTATTTATTTGAAATTCTGGGCTATCATAAATGATATTTGTATAGTGTAAAAATATACTAGACTAATTTTCTAAGTATTTACTTTGATGTCTGCTCTAATGGATTGCAGTGAATGGTTGTCATAGGCACTAGATAGACATTATATCAGGGCAGACCTGTTTTCAAGATGGACACAAGTGGTGGCATGCTAATTTTTGTTTTAAGGTGGCACCAAATTTTGTTAGATTCCATTGGATAGTTTTTCATAATAAGTTTGCAATCTAATTTGCTCTTGACAGACATGCAAATGTTTAAAATTTTACCAAACTTAAAATATGCGCCTGAGACACTTGCCAATTTTTTTTACATATACTAGTAAGCTCAAACGTTCATATGCTTCTCGTAAATTTGAAATTGGAAGATTTGGACACCCCTGGGAATTTTTTAAAGTCAATATTTTTTTTGCTTATAAATAATTTAACTATCATTGCAAATTTACAACGAACAACTTTCTTAAAACACGAAGTACTTGGAAAGATGTTTAACTGGTACGAATTTCGTCCAAATCTATCAACTGGTTTCCGAGATACAAGCTGTCAATGCATTAACCCTTTCAGTGCTACCGAACGATATATCGTTCCTCGTCTTTTCCCCGAAAAGTGCTATAGAACGATATATCGTTCCACGTCTTTTTCCCGAAAAACGCTAGGGAACGATATATCGTCGTTCGGAACTTTTTTTATTAGAGCGCTGTTAGTTGTAATATTGTAACGTGAGTTGCATCAAATGAAAGATAAATAAATTTTCTTTCAGAATATAATATAATGTTTTACATTTTATATAGTATGGCTATCTTATTTAAAGCTCCAAAATACCGAACGCATTGGCCGCTGTAGCGCCAGCTGACTAGTGCGCACGGAACCGCTCGGCAGCTGTTACTACTTTTTTTATTAGAGCGCTGTTGTAATATTGTAACGTGAGTTGCATCAAATGAAAGATAAATAAATTTTCTTTTTGAATATAATATAATGTTTTACATTTTATATAGTATGGCTGTCTTAATTATAGCTCCAAAATACCGAACGCTTTGGCCGCTGTAGCGCCAGCTGACTAGTGCGCACGGAACCGCTCGTCAGCTGTTACTACTGTTAGTGTTTGTGAATCGCTTTATTTAGTTGTTTGAGGTTATGCAAATGCTTTTTCAGTGCTATTTTTGATAATTTAAATTAGCTATGAGTAATGTACGTGCAAATTCACCCGTAAGTGAAAACACATTAGCAAATTTCGCAAGAGAAGCCGGGCTAAATACCGGGCTAAAACCGCTAAGGTAATAATTTTCAATTTTTCTTATAACTATTGTACAAATAAACCAATTTATATGAAATTTTCAGGACTAATTCAATATAAAATACTCTTAGAGAAAAATGTATTTATCAAAAAAATTTGTTATTTGTATATTGTTTACATGTTTAAAATAAGATTTTTTTTTTTATTTTTTTTTTATTTTTATATTTTTTTTTACTATGTACACTCATATAAATAATTAAGTTTGTTTACAAAATTTTCTTAAACTATATTGTTTTAACAGGGAATATTGTTCTACACAAAACAAAACTAATTCCAAGTCATTATCTCATATAATAAGTAAAATATTACCTTTTTAGTAAAACCTTGCAAAAACGTCATTTTTACCCTAACACTTTTGGGGTGATTCTTGTAAAAACTCCTAGCACTTTTGGAACGAAATCCAAAAAGATTTTTAGCACCGAAAGAGTTAAGTATAATGTGCAGATGCTATAATTTGTTTATAACTAAATGCATGCATGATAAACACTTGGCACTACCATATTTGAACTTCTCTACTTGCGAAACATCATTTTTTTTTTAATCACCAAAATTGGTCCATTAGAAGCTGAGAAAATAAAACATTTTTTTCGCCTAAGCATTTTGGACCTTTGAACTCGCCTTTTAGTCATTTTTCACGCGAGTGTACGACTTGATTTTTAATTATAATTTATGTTACCGAAAATTCACGCTTATGAAAATTTGTACTCGAAAAGAACTTGGTATGATGGACCTATGGATTCTTTAACCAACTCTGTATTTTTTAAACATTTGCCGCAAACCCTTGTTAACTTAGACAGCTTATATCTCGGAAACTAGTAGATGGATTTGGATGAAATTTGTACCAGTTAAGCATCTTTCTGAGTACTTTTTAACCACGGTAAAAAAAAATTGTCGTAAATTTGCAAAAATAGTGAAATTGTTTATAAGCAACAAAAAAACTATTGATTTTAAAAAACTCCCAGGGGCATCCAAATCGTCCGATTTCAATTTTACGAAAAGCCTATAAAAAGTTGAGCTTATTAGTATATGTAAAAATTGTCGTGTCTCAGCCGCGTATTATAAGTTTGGCAAAAATTTAAACATTTGCATGTCTGTCAAGAGCAAAGTAGATTGCAAAATTATTATACAAAAACTATTTAATGGAACTTAACAAATTTTAGTAGATTGATTTATCATAGTATGAAGTTTTGTTTCTGGGAATACAAAGGTCCTCAAATAAATTTAAGTGCTCAAGAAAAATATTTCAAAAGTACCTTTTGTCTGCTTTTTTTTAAGTTATTGTTATTTGGCAACAAGGGTAATTAATTTCAAGTGTTCTAACCAACCCAAAATGTAATTAAAAAACATTGGTCCCTCTTCAACTTTCCTCCAAAATCAGTTCTTCCAAAGTTATATAAGAGAAGAGACGAAAAGATGTATTTTTTCACATTTTTGTTAAAAACAAATGTTCCACAACTTTTTGAGATGGAGCATATTTCAATTATTGTTATTTATATTGGTCTAGAGGGTTTAAAGAAAAAAATAGCGTGCCACCTATCGTGTCTACAAAATTGTAGATCTTAACAGATAAGGTGTGGTCTACATCTCGTTGATCATTTATCATTTTCTAATAGTTATTTAAATTTAAGTTTATAAATGTGTTCAGTTTTTCTGAAATGGTCTAAAACTTTTTCAGGGTGCTTGTCACTCCTTTTTTTATTTTAATTAGACTTCAGTCACATCTCTATACTTTCATATTTTACTTTTTATTAAAGATAAATTATGTTTTGTTAATAATGTATGTAATTAAATTTAATTATTGTTT